>JAEAOA010001922.1:340000-395000 GCA_016746295.1 Potamilus streckersoni
TCTAAACGGTGCCATTTGCCCTTTAAAGATGGAAATGAGTCCAATTATCCGTAGAGATCGAATTAAAAACATCATTTTAGCCTGCATGTGAATATATACATATACATTGGTATTTAATATTACATAATATTATGCAGTTACTAATCTTGGTGATAGTTTCAACTGGAAACAAGCAATGAATGCATGTGAAAGCAAGGGAGGCAGTTTACCCGAAGTTTCAATGCTGAACACTGATTTTGGACAGACAAATAACATGCAGTATGAAACGCGCTGCATTTGGCTCAAGACATCATATGAACGTACATTTAACCAGACAGGTACAATACATATAATCATTTTTATATTATTTCTTTTAGAATCGTGTAGTATATAACAAATGCATTCTAGGCCAGTACGTTACTAGCCAAATCAAAAATTATATTTTTGCATGAGAACATCCTGCTCTGTACCAAATCTTGTTTTCACTTAGCCCTTTCCGTCATATGTAGTCCTCATTGTCCATGGCTGGTACTCAGTTAATATCCACTATTGTGTTAATATTAATTCCACATACCTAAACTGAAAAGTTTGAAAACAGCTCCATGCATCCACTCTATGAATAAGTATTGTTTATATTACAAATCATATAACTATAGTGTGTGTTGGAAACATCCTAGGTCAGCAAAGTTGTTCTTCCACCAGTCTTTGTACAGTTCAACATCTTACCTTCCTAAAGACGTTCGTTAATAACTTAGAACGATATAAAGCACATAATTGAGCAATAATATTTATTTTTATCAACGTGCGAACAGCCTAATCAAAATTGTATGTATTAGCTTAATGTTTTAAGAAAAACACAAACTTACCAATAAAGAAGACAATATTGCATTTCGACAATCCACCTGTAAACGATTTAACCAAAACCTAAATCACAAGCTCATTCTACTGAGAAATATATAATTCTTATTTGTTATTCACTCAAGCTATCATAGACATTGTAAAATTTAAATAAGAAATATATGTTTAGCATTTTATTGCTAATCCTCATCATTGTGAAGCACAAATGTCAATGTTTTATCCTTTGCTACAATTAATTTGAGTTCAAATAATCCTCGACTGACGCCATGAAACATTAATGCACCTTAATAAGGCACAGATATGCTTAATAAAATCCATGGTAAGCAAAACACATATCATTTAGACAATAATATAAAATGTTTGAGATTCAATATAAATATAAATAAATAGTGGGGGGTTGTTTCTCTATGAAGAAACGGCCTGTTGATTTACACTAACATTTGTATCATGTACAAATAAAGTTACATACCTACATGCATCAATTTCAATGTGGATTAAATAAAAAATTTAAACACTATTTTTGTGTCAGATGTTAATATAGTGTCTGCGTCAGTTTTCTTCGTGGATTTTATTTTTGCTATGTTGCATTTTTATGGAACAGTAATAAGGTAATTTGTAAGGAATGTAAATCCGGAATTCCAGGAAGGTATGTTTGGAGACAAGTGTGTACTTTTTCGTACGTAAGATGATTCAAATTTTAAAACATGGCCTTGAGAATATTGTTGTAATAAACGCAAAATATTTACATTAAATTAAGTTATTACAGGCTTTCATAATATTATCGCAGAAAGCTTTTATATCTTAAGCGCGAGAGAAAGGAGTTTTTAAGCAGGAACATATTAATTTCTTATGGATATATGGCTTAGATAAACTGAGAGATTTTTATCAATTGGTTTTGTGCTTGGATATTTAAATTAATAAAATTTAATTACCAAATTACATAATTTTCTAAGAATAAAGTAGTTCCTTAACATAGCATCTAAAGTGAATTCTGTAGCATATTTGATAATCACTGAATTATGTTCCCCAATATATTTTAAAGGAAGGATCTTCACTTAGTCATGGCCTAGGACAACGTTTCATCACAAGCTTTAGGAGGCGTCATATGTTTGCAAACAATATACATTCCTTGGAGCTATTTGTTAACGATTCTTATTTTCGATGAATGATCATAGACAGAGGAAAAATGGCATATTCTTGGAAAAAAAACAGCAAAATATTAAAGTGTCAAAAGTTAAATATTAGAAGCCAAATACATGTTAAAGACTTTAGAATTAAACGCCATAAAAGAGGACAAATATAATGTTTAAATAGTTTTAATTCAGATTAGATGTGCTATTAAACTTAAAACAGACTGCTTGAAAGCCAACTAATATCCAGTTTGATATTTTGTTTAAAATGTAAGGTTAAGAAAGTAAAAGACATACATGAGCAAGAATATAATGAACACAGTTCGATATAAAGGCTTCTGTAATTTAAATGTTAAATATAATTCTTAAGACTAGCATGTGGAAACATTTCTCTAGAAGCAACGCGAAAAATGGATAGACGAAGTTTCAAACATTATCGATAAATATGATAATACCTAAATATTACAACCAATAGAGCAGGCGCAACCCTTACATGCGCCCACCCCCATGCTCGCATACATACACACGAGCTTTGAAACAAACACGTGATTATGAGTTCAAAATACAGTCTTTATTTGCAAATGGCTCTCCACATATTTTAACATAATTATAAAAAAAACAATACACGCTACTCTTCTGTGCAAATATTGTAATATGTGGAAAAAACTGGAAGAGGAATTTTGAGTAAAAGATTGAGGTACGCACAAAAAACAGACGATAATTTTTAATGAAGAAATGCGTTTTCAATACAAACACATTAGAAAAATATATGCTGAATTCTTTCAAATTTGAAGATAGATGAAGCTATTACGCTACTGAAATAACTGTAGTAAATATGTGTCATACTCACTGTAAATATTTCCTTACAACAAAATAACACACATTGCATGTACCAAAAATGTGGATAAAGAATACGCGTGTCATCCTTGCGGAAAGCTGAAACCACACATTAGAAAAAATATCAAGAAAGTACTTATTTTACTATTCCACACGAAATCCATATATTCTTAATCACATTTTTGTCATGTAGAAGCTAAAGATTTAAACACACTTGATGCGAATATGTTAGTCATGAAGGTTGGAGGATCATACGGTTGTCATTTTCTCCATAGGTAATCAGGTTTCACAGCACTGTTTTACTCCACTAGTCTGCAGTGATTGCTAAAGCTAAATTTATGCATCGGGTTTGTATGTGTTTATATGTGTATGTGATTTTAATTTTTAACGTAGCATTACAAATTTTAGTCATTATCGCTACGATGTCTGCAATATTCCAGTTTATAGTGATGTCTAACACTGGGGCATCATGCCGCAGACATGTAGCCTGATATCCCACCCAGTCACATTATCCTGACACTAGGCCGACCAGTCATAAAACTAACCTGAGACGCGCCAAGCGAGGCAGTAGTTAGCAACATTTTATAAGTTTTTGGTATGAATCGGCCGGGAATCCACCCAAGACCTTCTGCATTCGAGGTGAACGCTCTAACCACTTGGACACCGGAGCGGTCAAAACTCGTGATAATCTTGCACAAGTTTTTACCCCTTGAAAGCAGAACGATCATTTCTTCTATTCTTGCAGTCTGCTGCGAAAATAGCTTTGCGTGACAATAATGAATAAAACGCTTCGATCAGTGACAACTAAGTTTCGGCAAACAGTAATTCACTACCGGTACGGATGACCACCTTTCAAATTAATCTGCATTGGTGGGACAGTATCGATGAGTGATTTTAAAGTTATCTGCTTTGTATATGTAAAAACCTCTCCAGGAAAGAGTTTATAAACTGAATCGAATCACAATTGTGGTAGCCTGCACGTCATTTATTTTTTTATGTTGATAGGATCATCCTAGCCGTTGAGTTAGATAAAGCGGCTAATAATTGAACGATGGAGTGGCCATTGTTCCCATGTAGGTTATATTTATCACCACATAAATGTTTGTTTCTCCACAGTAGGTAAGTACCAGTGATGTGACAATGAAAACGAACTTTGAAACTAGGACTTTTGCTTTCATTGCCAAATCGAATTTTCTTTCTGTCAGTGGACAGACTTTGCTCTTTGTGAAAGCTTTTTCACAAATTCAACAGTGAGAGGCTGCAGATAAATCACAAATGGTATCAACCTTCATAATAATTTGTGTTGAAGAACCGCTGTGAATTCGATTTCTCTGCGTTGTGCCTAGAGTACCTGAGCACAATAATGGCCTGCCGAGTCTGTTTTGCCATCATACCGCACCATAACTTAATAAAACTCTCATGTATATTCTTGTCTGTTTGTACAAGCAGAGCAAACGTCAGACATTCAAAATCTTCAACATCTGAATAGATTATATACGGTACTTTCATCTATTGCTATGCCGCAGTAAATCTGACAGTTTCAACCAGGTTAGAGTATGATTGTGGTTTGTAGTTTTTCACTGATACCGCAACAGTAAAAGTCGTGAGTGGTGGGCAGTTCTGGAATGTTAAATACATACACGCAATATTTCTTGATGTGCTGCTTGATTTGTCGATAAAGTACCCGACCAAGATCCTTGATCCGTACATAGTAGGAGACAGATTATAAATCTTTCTTTTCACTCAGTAGCAACAAAGCAATCCATTGTATTCTCCATGTGGAACGACTTTTTCCGTCATGACTGGTAAGGGCTTCACATTTCTTCAGTATTGCTTTGGTCACTTGCACTAAAACTTCCCAAAGCTGTGTTTACTCAGGTGTTGACGATAAGCTTCAAACCTGTCTTGATTTTCAAGTGCGAGTAATACTGCATTAGCTGATTACACACAAGCGTTTGATAAACTATTTAACGCCTCTGCCAAATCATCGCTGAACGCCTTGCTGCATTTGCGCTTCGGGTTACGTAGAAAACATTGTGCATCCACGAGCGGTCGTATAACCAGAGCAGGACAATATCGCTTCGATACTAGTATAACCAAAATGTTGTAAATCTCTTCGATTCCGGTAATTGTATTTGCCAACAGATGACGTGAGTCCTTACCTAGTGCGTCCGTTGGCCGCGTGATTCTCTACCTCGAAATTATGTTTTTGAACTTTGATTCCGTGCAGTTGTGATTGTTATTACTATATTCAACCGAGTCATCATTGAGTACTACAGTAACAAACATTTTGTCGGTTGACTGCCGCATATAGTCAATGATGTTAAAAACTTCATCGTGAATTTCATTCGCTTTGCGCCTGAAGATAGCGTCTATATATTGTATTACATATATGTGGTGCCTCTCACCTGTAACGTGGTCATGTGATTTGTACAATAAATTGCGTTGCAATTTCATTCAATATACATATGGTCCCAAAGCACCTGTCTAATTTGCCTGCTCGAAAATATCTTCGCCACTAATCTCAACAAAAACGTTCGACTCAGTGGGCAAGTTATCATGTGTGAGTTCGTACTCTTTCATTCACTTTATTCTGCAGTTACATTTTAGTTTTTGTTTGCCGCAAACCTCTGATCAAGCTACGTTCTATTTCTAAGCCTACTGCCCAAATTACCAACTTAACAATGTATTCTAGATTTGTTTCGGAAAATGCGTTCAGCATCGTATGCGCCTCCTTAATGAACCTCTATGACTCATTCAAAAGATACAAACATTTCAGATTTACATTTTCTTTCAACAGCACAAAATGACCAATATATATATATATATATATATATATATATATATATATATATATATATATATATATATATATATATATATATATATTAGGCTACACAACACGCTGTAACGAAATTTAATACACGGCAAAGCTATGATAATAGTATATTAATATAGCAGTCATGAGAGCGTATATATATATACGCCACCATAGATTCGCCTGTCTGTGCACCCTCTTCAGTATTTTTCTTTTCATAATCATTGCAGGCTAGATTAGTATTAAAGTGCTGTTTGACATATTTATACACCCTATGGAAATACGGATAGCTGAACGAAACGCTAACTCCCATGACTGACACTAGCGTCAAGTGTATGTTTACACTTACACCCCTAGATGAAAGAGTGATTAAACAACTATGGGTCGCGATGCAAATACCTTGCCATAGTTAGAAATGAGAACGGGTGTCTGGGAACCCATAGGGTACCGAAGTAAGCACAACAACCACACACACCTTAATATATCATACTACCAGGACGAACGTATGTTTCTCGTTTATATGTTTGAAAACTATCGTGACACTGCCATGCAAATGTACAAGTTACATCCCGTGCATTTCTTCCCATCACCGGAAATATTTTCGAATTCGTTGTTGTGAAGAAAAAAAAAACGATTTTCAGCTCCTCACAATTATTTACTAGCATCTGTTTATTGATCACTCACTTCGTGCCTGAATATCATTGTCGAGGCACAGATACGAGCTCGCAAACAACCCAAATGATGCCACATATGACGCCGCTGTCCCTAATATTTACATCATGTATCTACATTAGCATGATCTTCACCGGTATCTGCTGTAGAGTCTTTAAAATTAATCGAGCAAAGGTTGACCTACAAGAAAACGTACAGCAGTAAAGCAGCAACATCGAACGCGGATACTTCTTTGAATCTGATTTGAATTATCCTAAATAACTGCATTGCGTTGGTGACGATTATCCGTGTGAATGACAAATAGCGAATTAATGAGGAAGTAAATGTATTCAAATAACTAAGCTAGATCCAAGTGTTAAAACAAAAAACAATTATTACGACAAGTGAAACCTTTGCTTTTAAATTTCCGTTTGTCAATACGCTTAGCAATGGTCAATATAGTCCTTGCCAACAAACTCGGATGGCGCCTTATGTACAAATGAATAATGCTTTGAGTGCACAACGTCCACAAATGAGTTGAAAAAGCAGCAGAGAGGGTGAATCCTACAACAATATATTTGCGACAAAATCGATTAAAGCCTCAGAATGCCAATGGAGCCTTCCTACGAAATCTCATATTTTAACCACAAAAAAATTAAAGGTCCCATCTTAGCGATTTTGTCGCAAATACATTGTCATAACCACACTCAAATTGCTGCCATCTACGTCTACAAATTTTTGCGACAGAATCGATTAAAGCCTCAGAATGCCAAATGGAACCTTCCTACGAAATCTCATATTTCAACCAAAAAAAAATAAAGACCCCATCTTAGCGATTTTGTCGCAAATACATTGTCATAACCACACTCAAATTGCTGCCATCTACGGTCGCAAATATGTTGTCATTTCACCCTCTCTGCTGCTGATTAATACAAATTATTTAACCAAATATTTGTTAGCTTTTCACAAACAGACTAATCGATAATACTTCACCACGTAGATCAATTAAATTATTTGACTGATCGGTGAGTGTAAAATTAATTCTGGTTAGTGAATCATTTTGACATTGCATATAGACTGGATTAGTCGGATTTTCAACAATTAAAAATCCGGGGGGTGCTGTTGGTGCAAATGAATAAAGAATGTAACCCTGTCGGGCTTGATTTGATTGTTCCATATTAATTTGATAACTTCCTTCGATTACATCACACGTTAAATTAAGTGCGATCACCGATGAAATATCCACATTGTTCGGTGCGATATGTCTACCGTCGCCGTCGGGAGAATTATTATGAGTGAGGATAATAGGCTTCGGCTGGCTATCTTTCCATGATTGATAGATTTTATTAAATCCTTCGTTGATGGCAGTTCTGAGTTGATTTTTTAGTTCAGGTGCGTTATATCCTGGGAGTTTATAATTTGGATTTTCATTTATATTTTTTTTATAATCTCGGGCTGAGCTAGTTCTTGAAATTGGGTTATTTTCATCAGTGAAGAGATTAGTAATCCTCGAATTAAATATTTCCATGTCATCGATGATTTTATTACCCGCGGAGACTACACTAATGAACTCAGCTTGTGTGAGAAGACCGGATCTTAACGATGGTAATAACAATTTAAAATCATCATTCATTTTTTCGAAGATAAAAGTTTCAATATCTTCCATTGCTGGACTTGTTTAATGTATTTCCAGAATTTCACCTTCCTGTGGGATATAATCATTAAAAAATGGAGTTAACCACTCATCTTTACCATATTCATTCTTACGTCGATAAGTTTTTGTAAAGTTTATATCGAGGAGGGTTTTATATCCTTTTGATGGATTTTCAGGTCCTATTTCATCAGTGACGTAATCAGATTTTACAGGCTCGGGCGTGAAATTATCAGCACTTCTAGGTGGATCTTCGGGCCATCCTAATACTGTTCTTATTGAACTGTTATAAATATCTACAACATACCCAGGAGAGCCTATTTCAATTGTAGATGATAGTGTTGGTTCATGAACTGTTATCGCAATTTTTGATTCTTTTTTAGTAATGGATTTTATTCTACGTTGTAATTCATTATTAATTTGCTCAATTTGATAGGACCCAGTTGGTATTGAAACAACGTTCCAATCTGGAGTGTCATCTTTTTTATTCCTATATGCAAACACCAGAGAATTATTAGGTCTCTGACCGCCAAATGGAACCGATCTGATATTAGGCCAACTATGATACACTCGTAATTTTGCCAACGCGATTTCCTTTACTGAAACAGGTGAGGGAAAATTCACACTGAATTTAGGGTTTGTTGACGATATTGATATCATACTTGTTTTCCGCGGAGTGGTATTTTCTGCTATCCGCTGAAGTAGTTGAATCTCTTGCGACATTATTATTATTATTTACAATGTCTAATTTTGCAATAGATGAAAAAACGCTAGCGTTTTTAATCGTAGTATCATAAATACGTATCATCGCGGAGAATTCGTCTTCGGTAATTATCGTATCATCAATCGATGATGACATCAACGAGGATAATTGTGAGTAACCGTTAGATACTGCTTGATGTTTTACTATATAGTCGTTAAGTTTTTCTTGAGAACACGATGATATTTTTTTAGTAATAGCATTTGCAAGTCCAGCAAATGTTGTCACCGCGGAAATAGCAATTGGGACAGCAATCGGAGCTACCATTGTTACTGAAGATAGTATAATACCAGCACCGGCCATTATACCAGATACCGAGTATACTGTAACATCAATTGCGGTAATTCTCCTGCGATACTTTTTAATTTTTATTTCATATTCATCAATGAGTGTTTTGAGTTTTGTTAAGAAGTCTTTGACGGTATCATAGCGATATTGCGATGATGGAATCATATTATTTTAAAACCTCAAGTGGTTTTTAATTGTTAAAAATTCTAATTCAGATCAGCTACAAACTCCATGTACCATACAAATGATGTCTTATTTAAATTAGGATCAGTGCTTGTTATTGTAAACCGTTTGTATTCACCCACGTCAATAGTCGTTGAAATCACGTTGTTGTATCCATATGAAGTCGATGATGATATATTAAACTGATTCAGTGACACTATTGTTAATCGATAAATACCCTTGCTTGACACAGTGAGGGTTACTGTATTCTTTTTAGGTTCCCAATCTAATGATCCAGAGAGAACTGTGTATATCATATTTATGATATTTCTCTCATGAGGAATCTTTATTCTTTCAAGTAGCGGAAGATTGTCTGTTTTAAATTTTGTAATATCCTCGATAGATTTTTTAATACTATTAATGCTATCTCTAATAATACTAAATCCAGCATCATTAATATTTTTAATACTGGATTTAATTTCATCAAAATTGGATTTAATTTCAGCGAGAGATGGAGAGGTTACCGCTGGTGTTCCAAAGAATTTATTGATAATATTTCTACGAAGGGAAGTATATGTTGTTATATGTTTTTCAAGTTCTTCATTTAAATTTTTTAATGCATCTGTGATTGTAGAAACGAGTACACCCGGTTTGAGTTTTCCATCATTTGAATATAACGCTATTGTATCTTCAACGACGTCACGTCTTCGTATTAAGACATCATCCAATGAAACATTACTAGATTTCAATTTGCCCTGGCGATCTTGAAATACAACTATTTCCCCAGGATCTACACTTGACAAATTTAATGTCTCGGCGATTTCATCTTCGATTATTTTTTTTACACTTTCGACAGCGAATTTGCTATCGGTTTCTGTTTTTTTTTATTCTGATAAAGGTCGTCCCCAAATATCAATCATTATACGAAAATGCTACGTTTTTCTAAATCATAACGCTATCGTTTTTGCCATTGCCTGCTAGTATATTCATTAACAACAACTTGTGGTGGTTTCCTTGGAAATTTAGATATCTCTGCAAGGAAGTTTAATACTTCACGACCGCATATCGGTGGATCATTTAACTGTTGTGTTGGTAGCGTGGAATAAAAAATTGGAGATGACTTTGTTATTGTGGATACATATCGCATGAATTCTTTTGGTGGAGCTAATACATATGAATCAAAATAGACAATTCCACGTGGATCAATTGCATATGCGACCCAATGAGTTCCTTTTCCGCTGCTGTTATCGAGATTGATAATACCCGTTTCATTTTTCATTGGTTTTGACGGTAATTGATCTCTCATGAAAACTCCTCTAAAGTTTTTTATTGATAATGATTTTACAGCATCAATTAAATCAAAATTGGACATTGGTGAAAATCCTAGGGATTTTTCCACTAATAAGCCGTTCCTGGTATTCTTAGGCCCGTGCCCTTGTACCAATTGTGTGGAGTTCCTGGTAGTCTTAGACCCTTTCCTTTTTTTTTATAGCCTTTCCCAGTAGCTTTTTTCAGGGCCATTCCTGCAGCAGTACCAACGGCTCCTAACGCTGCCGCCTTCGCAACCGCTGGGGCAGCCGCTGCAATCAATGCTGGAATAGCAGCTAACAGCGGGAATATTCCACCCGATTTTATCATACTGGCGATAGCTGCTTTCGAAAAATCAATTTGAACTCCTCGTTTGTTCTTTAGCGCATCATTGAAATGTTTTATTTGACGATCTGTCAGTGATAATTTATGTGCACCACCGGACATTTGAGTGGGTTTCAGCGTTATTGTAGTTCCACATTCTTTAGCCGACTTTGATTTCAATTTCTTGACCTGACCATCAGTCAACTGGACATTAACAATACTATATGTCATTCTATTCTAAAATGTAATTTACACTTTCAATTGATCTTATTGTGAAAATCCTAACTACATGTTTTCCACTGGTGCATCAATAAGTCTCATTCGTCCGCCAACTCCTTCTAACAACATTGATTTATCACTGAGAATGACAGCAACTGCTCTATAATCGGCTATACCAGCAGGGCGTTGTACCCGAGCTTGGAAGTATATATCAACAACAGATTGTCTCATCATGTCAAGATGTTCCAATGAAAAGTAATAAATCGGATAGTGTTTTTCAAAATCAATTTGCGATATTTGCAAACCAGTATCAACATTTTGATCACGACCCATATACGACAATATTCTATGATATACACGAGCTATGTAGTTGTTTTCATAATTAAGATGTACAATCTCTGCTGGCTCTTGTTGTCCGTTTATTCTCAACGAAACTTCACTTACTCCTAATTTATCAAATATCATATGACTAGATAATTGTCGACCCACTCGATTTGCATCCTGTAACGCTATAAAGATATGACGTGGAGCTGAAACACCTTGTTTTGATGCTAAGTGCCATGTAAATGTGCCATTTACATTATCCTGCTTCGTATCAGTCGTTGTTGTTAGCCAACTTAGCAATGATTTTCCACCTGTGTCCATAAACGATAGTAATTCTTGCTCTATTGTAACTGCTGGTGTCAAGACGGGTATCCATAAAGTCAATTTATTTAAAATGACTTTACCATCATCAACACCATTAGCATGCCAAATTGCATCATTGTCATTTTCTTTTCGCACTAACACAACCGTATGCTTTGCTCCATAGATGACTTTTCTGACATTTCTACAGAATCCGAATATATGATGTAACGGAATTGCACATGAAAACCGTCGATGTTGTCCTTTCAATGTTCCATTTCGTGTTGCAAATCCTAGATTGAAATTACCATTAACCCTTTTTAAAATGTCGAATTCAGCGCCTGGTCTATCTTCACGGTCTAGATTAGCTGCGAGTTGTTGATCAACTTCTGCAGTATCTACCGCAGTTCGTACTTTAATAAACTGAATATGGTCAGCATGATCAGAAGTATCCTTAGCAAACATCATAGACGGACCAGCCGACCTTGTATAATCATCAGAATATCTCGCAAGTCCGATTATTGTTGTTGCAATATCAACATCTTGTTCTATTGATTCAATTTCTTTTCCATCAATGATATATCTTGCACTGTTAAATAGCGCCATAATGCCATTATTTACAAAACCAACTCGGATATTTTGGTCATTCCCATATGGCGTATCAGCTGCAACATTTGTTACAAGCTCTCCTTCTACTTCAATAAACGCCTCACACGGCAAAAAGTATCTACTTGTATCTTGAACTTGAAGTTCAACTCTCCCTCGTTGATTTGGCTCTCTTGCAGGATAGGCATAATACTGATAGTTAATTTTAGAATCATCTTTATTCACCGGTGCCGCCATATCAAACGCTGGATCAGCAATTTTTTTAAATGCCATTTATACTAAAACGTATCGTTTTTCTAAATCATTTTCTTTTTCGATTTCCTCCAAGACCGCTTCCCGCTATCATACTTGCAATATTACTACTATCTGGTGAAGTCATTGCTAATGATGCTAGTTTTTGTTCCACTGCGTTATTTATCACTTTACTGACATTTGCAGGCATCATTGTTGTTGAAGGTAGCGGTGGTGGTGGTTTTCGTCCGAATCTAGATTTCACCAATGACGTTATTCTATTCTTTGCGGTAGAAAAGGCCGTTCCTGCAAGATCTCCAACAGCGTTAATTCCCTTATTACGAATAACATCAATGGCTTTCATCGCTAATTGTTTAGCAATTGGTGCTACTTTTGGGGCTATTCTTGTGAATAAACCAGCCATGATATTTCCAAGGCCGTCACCGTAGTATGCCTTATAAACGGGCAATCTTGAGTTCACTACATACACGTTTGTTGGTTTATTGTGATTATAGTGTACTATCATCTTATTTGAAATGACTTTGCAATTTCTAAATACAATTTCAATCGCTAAATTCCCCCGGAATTCCGTCCATTAACTCATCCAAGAGTTCTCGATACGTATGAATATCAATTATCCCACCTTGGAATAATCGTCTGCAAATATCAAATGCTTCATTAGTTATTTCGACTGAGTTATTTCCAGCTCGCTTACCTCCCATAAGAACCTCAAGTCGTGATATATCATTAATGATATTACTAGGACACATATGAGAATCATGATGAGAACTTCCATAACCCTCTCCTGAAGTACTTTTTGGTTTGGAAACGTTTTGAATTTCTGCAGCTGGTTCGGAAACATTTTGATTTTCTGGAGATTGTCGACCTCGACCTCGACCTTTTTGTTGTTCTTTTCGTTGTTGTTGTTCTAAACCATACGCATCAACTCCCATTTTAAAAGCTAGGTAATTCAAGTCACTCTTATTTAAATTTCCGGGGATTTCTTTATTAATTTTAAATAACCAATTCACCCATTGATCTTTGGTTATTATGTTCTTTTTATACTCATCTTTTAAAAATTCCCCCCTGTTATAATAACTTTTGACAGCAAAGTCACCAAATTTTATATAGTCTTCATTTTTCAGCAATTGATATTGTTTGATTTCTTCTATAGCTTTATCAGTGAATTTCTCGTTAAAAGGAACACTTTTTTAACGGAAACACTAGCATCTTCAACGGGGTTATCATCAATATCAATATTACCCATTTGTTGTATTTCTCGCTGAGTTTGTAACTCACCTGAAAGCTGTTTTATTCCCTCGTGAGTTTTTTCAGTTTCTGTAGCAATCTTTCCTAATACATCAATAATAGGTACTGCTCCCTCTTTAGGGATGTCGCCGTATATAGCACGTTCTGTTGCAAGTTTCATATCTTTAGTGGCTTTAGTTACAGGGGCAAAAAGTTGTTCGCTTCCAATAGAAAAGTCAGTCTGCGCTTGCTGTCTAAGTTGTAGTTTATCTCGCACGTTATCTCGAATTGGTATAAACTTTTTCAGTAATGCTAACCTCTCACGGGCTAGTCTGGTAGTTAATGCTTCTGAAGTCATTATTGGAAATGCTAACGATTTTTCAATTGTCGGTTTCACTTGCATCAATCAAACGTCTTATAGATTTCACTTTCAAAGCAATCTCTGACCGAACTTGGTACTGTTCCCCGAGTTTCTTTCTAATGGCTTCAACTATACTAAATAGCCGAATGAATAAATTAATATCATTGTTATACAAAGAAGCATTAACCGCTTTTTGGATTCTTTTTATCAGTGAATACATTTTAGGTAGAACATATCTTCCATGTTTCAATTGTATATCAATTTGTTCAAATTCATTCAAAAGTCTGTCTTCATTCAAAAATTCAGAAAGTACGATTCCTTGATTTCTTAAATTTGATATTTCTGTGATGATAGACGTAATATCTTGAAATTCCATTTATTATTATTACTAATGTATTTGTATCTTTAAAATATTTTTATATACAAAAAAACAAAACATATACAATGCCCGTCTCTTCCTCATTCGAGTTTCGAGGCAAGAAAGGGCACATACATTAAAGACTTATACAATACCCTAACCCCCCAATCGAGTTCAAGGGCGGGTTATATGGGTATTAGACGTGAAATCCAAGTGATTTCTTTACAAACATTGAACAATACATTACATATATACAATGCGATTATATAGGATATATACAATGAATGAATATTTACAATGCGATTCAATGAATGAATATTTACAATGAATGAGTATTTACAATGAATGAGTATTTACAATGCGATTATAGGTTATATATACAATGCGATTATATAGGATGGTTATATGATAGGATGGTTATATGAGGTATGATAGGGACAGTACAGGACGATACAAACATGAAACGACGGGGCGGACCTACACCCAATCTGCCAATCAAAAACAACCCAAGAAATTAACCCTGGTTGCAGTTGAAAAAATTCAACCACACCATGTCAATGGCGTGGGAGTTTTAATTGGCAAAGTGGGCTTCGTTTTAAAGCCCCAAACTTATTACGGCTCATATTATATATAAGGTGAACTAATACTGCAGTGTCAATGTGTAGGTGTGTATTTATTTTTCTAGCATTTCATAATGAATACTGTGTAGTAATTTCAATGGAAGCTAAGTATTTAAATAAAACATTAAAACAAGAAATACAACTGTTAAATAATAGCAATTTTTTTATTAATTTCTATAATATTACGATTAAATAATCGTAATAATAATGGATTTACATGACAAGATAACTCCGTAATGGGGATCCCTGTCAATTCAGGACCTGCTATTTCTTGAATCGAGAATGATATTTTTCTGAATTTTATTACACATAGCCACACTAAAAAAACTAAACTATATGTAGCGCGTTTTACTACCCTGACCTCACTAATTTGTAATTTTAAAGTAATTTCATTTTCATACAAACGCTGTTAACGCCGTCTTTGTAATTGGGATTTTTAAAAAATCTATTAATAGACCCCTGGCCTTGGATCTCTGTCAAATAAATTGTCTACCCTGTATAGGTTTTTCCAACAAAACCCTAACTGCTGTTCTCAATACAGTCTTTAGAAACAAGAAACAATAACACAAAATCAAAATCCGTACATACCTGATTACGTATACCGAGTTAACCATTAAATACGTACATGAGATCACACACATCATTAATTCAATCCAATTTCACATGTATTCTCGGACGAATTACATATCCGGGAATCAATATCGAAAGTAGGATAGTCACGTGACGATCAGTAGTAATGAGGGGAAATACGGAACAAAATAGTAATTATTAAGAGTTATCTTGTAAATAAGAAAACTTTATTCTATGTCCATTTTTCTTTGAGATAGCTGTTTGACAAATCCCTTCAGCAACTTTTCGTACTGAAGGCATACATATTTCAAAATATTTTCCTGCAGCATTCATTGAATGAAAAACTCTTTCTTCATTCGTCGCTGTATCAAATGACTGTACTGGTCTCTTTCCAACTGACTTATAAGTCCCTGTCTTTCCTTTTTTTATATTCTCTCTTTGAGAAATACACTGTAAATTGGAAATCGCGTTATTTTGAATATTAGAATCAATGTGATCAATAACACAGCCATCTTTAATCGGTCCCATATAACACTCAAAGACTGCCCTATGACAGAGATATCCCTTTCCTCCAGCAGTAAATTGCAAGTATCCCTGATTATTAACAAAACCAATTGGTTTCTTTAGTCTACAGTGTCTAACAACACCATTACGAGATATTTCATAATTAACGAGTATTGGATGTGGTCTGAATTCTTGCTCCATTTATATATAATAATACTATTTGTCTAATTCATCATTTGCTTTAATTATAAATCTATTAATGTAGTCTTGAGGGGTTTTTATGATTTTGTCTTTGACAGAGTCATGGTTAGGGTCAATGATGGCGTTTTTTATTCGTTTATCATAATAACGTTTCAATTCTCTAAACCGCTTACCCCCACAATTGATACATAATTGTGATTTTCCTCTCACACCCACCCCACAATTTATGCATGGGGACGGGCCTGTCGAATTATTTCTGACACTCTGTAAGTGATATCCACAGAATTCACCTCTACACGATTTATTGCATGGGGTTACTGATCCGATCATAAGCCATTTGCAGTGATTCATTATATATAAACAAACTTTTCTATTTAAATACTTGTCTTATTTATATGAATGAAGAATTCAAGAGATTATCGGCAATCAAGCCTCGGAAAAATATTAAATTCAATCTTGATAGAACTCTCGAAGACGTACCAAAAGAGAGAATAACTAATAGAAGTCTGATTAGAAAAATACGAGATTGTGTTCATGAGTTTAAACAGGATGGTGCATCACACACCTGGTCAACATTTAGAATTGATGGTGTTGTTGATGCTAGAATGAATGATGAAACAGCAGCTATGATACTATCACAACTTGGCAATAAACGGTATTTTATCAGAGTGAAATTCATTATCAAATTAGAATCGGGCGAATATATTATAAGAGACAAATTTGTTCCAATTCTCAAAGATGGGACATCAGTCATTGTTAGCCGTTATTCCAGACCAGGGCTGTTAACTGGAATTGATAAACCATACTATGAAAAAGCGTATCCAGAAACAGCAGTCGTTTATGGGATGTATCCGTTAAATAACCCTGACATTGGAAAACTAGCACCAATGAAACAGTCAACGTCAGCGGAAAAGCCACTCAACTGTGTGACACAAAGAGTCTTAGAACATTTTACAAATGCACTCCGTGGGAATAAATTAACCGATCTAAGACATAAAAAAATAGATGAATGGGAGCTAACAGTGAAAGAGAACGGAGCAACTATTTCCGATATAGCTAGATTGGAAAAGTCGTTGAGATTTCCGATAACCGTTTTAACGATAACTGGCGAAGTATTATACGAATCAAAATACAATAAAAACGGAGCTCCAATCAAAATTATTGATCATAACAAACACGCATGGACATCCGCGGTTACAATATTCCCGCGAGACAGAACAGTGAAGTATATCCCAGAAGAATTCATCAAGGATGGTATTCTCACTGAAGAAAGATTATTCGATGCTATTGCTAGTTTGTGTAAAAACGACCCTGTATCAGTATGGCTACTTCATAGTTTTGAAGATGAAGAATGTCAATTCAATCAATTTGTGAAACCTAACGGTGAATTATATCGTAGTGAAAGTCTACATAATAGGATGAAAAATCTAGCAATAAGTCTCAGTGAAAACGCTAGCGTTTTTAATGAAAAATCCGAAGATTACGAACAGTTACTTACAAATTGTTTTACAATTCCATCAGTTGCAGCTCATTTTGCAAGAAAGAAAAATAATTGGAAACCAACACGAAAAGAGTTTTTACAGGATGTTCAATCCAGCTGTTTGGAATATTATCATGGCGGTCTATGGAACGTTAAGTACAATCGTGAGAGTATGATATCAGTTGATATCGTTGCCTGTTATCCAGGAAGTTTTCTAGGATATGGATTGGCTGGTGAGTATTTTAAACGGTTTGGACATCCCACACATGAAATGACTCGCGTTGCTATTAATGGACCACTGCCTGATTTTGATTTGACCGGTTTTGCTTGCGTAGTATCATTTGAATTCGCTGAAGGACTTCATCCGTGTTGTTATGTTTGGATTGGTAGACACATGGCTGAAAGGATGTGGTTACCAATAGTGTTATTGCGATATATGATTGATTGTAAAGTGTTAGTTTCGTTGATTGTCAGCGAAGCGATTATCTCATATCGAAAACAAACCAATGTCTGGTTACCAGAATCAGAATGTCTTGATAGTATAATCGATAAGTCTAGAAAACATATTGATGCTGACGAGGAGTACATCATTGAATGGTCAAAAAAGATATTTAATCAACGAAATAATGAAGCAAAGGATCTCGGCCGAAGAATAATCGGTAAATTTACACAGGGTGGAAAAAAATTTAACTTTAAAAAACAATCCTCACGATTGATTATAGATGATGCCGAATACGACTTCGTTATTAAAGATGCAGTAGAGAAAAATAGATACGCAAATTGTAAAACAGCCTTCTTGTCCAATAAAACAAAGTTAGGTAGAATTGTTACTTACAGTGATGGAGAAAGCTCTGCATATCTACATTTGAGAGCTTCTATGCTGGGTTATGCATCTATCAATTTATTTGCAATGATAAATAGATTTCCTAGTATAGCAGTCAGAGTTGCAATTGATTCAATGTATGTCGATAAAAAATATATCAAAGAGATAACTAAATTTACTAATAGCGAAGAGACTTGGGGAACATGGCGAATTAAACAAGAAATACAACGCGATTATTCTGAATCAGCAGACGTTGAGATTAAAAGCAGTTACCTGAAGAACGATAATTCTATCAGTGAAAAGTCTATGTCTAAAGCACCACCGATATCAGATCCAATTTGTAGATATAAAACAGTTTATTTAAACGGTTGTGGTGGATCTGGAAAGACAACACGTGCGATAGAATTATATCGAGAGAGAACGTCCATGATTGTACTCACACCAACCCATAGACTAGCGAGAGAGATCAAACAACGAAATGTTGAAGCTTGCACGTATCATAGTTTTTTTCGATACAAGGGCGATGCTTGGACTCCTGAGCGAATGGGTGAGAAATTTATTCCAGCGGTTATTATTTGGGATGAAGCATGTACTGTTTCAGAAGATGTATTAAAAATGTTTCTTGATTGGTTATTGCAAAATAATACAAAAATTATATTGTGCGGCGATCATGGTCAACCACCACCATTTGTTGGTAGAAGTCCACATAATTGGTTAAAAGGATTTGTTGATTATTACGAAGAAATTGATACTGACTATAGAGCACTCGATGAGCAGTTACGTGAGTTTAAAAAACTAATTAGATTACAACCCGATAGAATTCAATGTGAAGTAGCGCGTGAAATAATTTCTGAAACACCTTTGAATGATTTTTGGGAAACATGGAAACCAAATGATTTTGTAGTAGCAAGTAGAAAGATAGTCAGAGACGCACTTCAGAAAAAGTTGTTTGAGCTACACAAGAAAAAATTCCCAACGTTTCCAGTGCCGTTGTGTTATAGACCATTGGATACACGAAAGCAGAATATTGAAGTTGAAATTCCAGGCCAGACGGAGAAACAGATTCTAGTGTTAAATGATATTGTGCTAGTTGATATCAATACTGTAGAAGATGCATTATACGCTGATAAATCACCATGGACGCTTGGTTATGTAACAACAATACACTCGTCACAAGGATTGACCATCACGGATACAATTGTTTGGATAGTTGATAATCGCATTGAATGGTCAAATTTAGTCTATCTCGCAGTGTCCAGAGTACGACGAATAAATCAACTACGAAGGATTGTTTTCGATGATGATTTTAATGCAAACGATGACAACACTGATATTAGCATCATTAATAAAAAACTCTCTGGCTACAAACAGCAGGACAAAAAAAAACAACGAGAATTTGATATTGATGCTGAAGTAATAATCGCATTAAAAGAACAACAGAATAATCACTGCGCCAGCTGCAATTGTATAATGCACTGGCAGTATTCGGATAAAGACCCTCGACAATTCACCGTAGACAGAAAAAATAACAGTCTTGGTCATGTCAGAAACAATGTGATGTTGACCTGTCTTGAGTGTAATAGACGTAACGGAGCTAGTTAAGACCATGTGGCGGTAATTGAGTATCGTCCGGAATGACTTGTAGTTGTTCGCGTGTAAAACCACGCTGAGGTGCAGTTGAATCCAATCTGTAGATTGGAGGTCTACCAGTTGATCGCGTTATAGTTGAAATTTTATGCGTAGTAACACTCCATATAGGATCAGTAGCTCTTCTTTTACCGCCTTCAAGCTCTCCTGGTTCGTATAAATATCTCACAGTAACATCACCGAGAAGTGGCTGAGTGCTAACCCGCTGCGGTTGTTCGGGAATATATTCTTTTTTTATTGCAATATTTGGTTTCATATTAATAGTTCGAGTAATCTCGTTATTTAACGCTGCAACTACACTCGGTAACCTTTGGACCCATTCACGAGATCGTCTTTCTTGGATGAATTCTTTTGCATATTGATATCCAAATAACCGTTCTGCAAGAGTTCGATTAAATCGTTCTACAATTGCCTGATCACGATGTAACGCAGTATGCCCCCGTCGTATTGTAACACTATGAGTTTTCATTGTTGATAGAACAGCACCTTGAAACTCTTTGCCAGGATCAACTTGTAATAGATTTGGCCATCTTAGAGGACCTCGTCGATAAATCCTTTCAAATGCAGAAGCGACTTCAGAAGCTGACTTTGTTTTCAATGGTTCTGCTTGTTTAAATCGACTCGCAATATCAACTACAGTTAGCGCGTATTTGTAACCATGGTCATGTGGTAAAAACAATAAATCAGCCTGATGAACTTCATTGGGTACGGTAACATCAAAATGAGAATAATTAATTTGTTTAGGCGGTGGTAGATAAATTTGCCATATAGCTTGTTTGGATAACCAATCTTTTGCAGTGGATTTTTTCACTTTTGCAGCGTTAGCGAGTTTACTGATTGCTGCTTTACCCCTCCAGTATCCTTTCGGAGAATAATAAATAGATTCCATACTATAAAAACACTGGTGTTTTCAATTACCAGCACCTAACACTAATTTGCCTTTCATAGCTGATTTGACCAACCATGAAGCCAATTTTTCTTTGAAGGATTTATCGGGAATAGCATTTAAGGCATGAATTAATTTTACATCCGCGATATGTCTTTGTTGCAAATTATTGCTTTTATATGCAACATCATGAGCATGACATGCCTTATCAATAGCATTTATCGGATACTCACCAGGCCGGGGCTGATTTTGATCATCAAGTCTGATATCTAATCTCGTTCCGGGACCACAGTAGCTATATCCTGGAAGGTGTTTTTCTCCGGGGTATTTTGCCCATGGGGTTCCGGGGAGTTTTCCAAGTTTTGCGGCAATATCACCTCCGAGTTGCTTTTTTTTAAAAATCTAAATTTTTTTGTACCACATGTTACACACTTACCAGTAAGCGCTAGTCTATTGTTTTTAGTTGTAATGGTTGTCTGATCGGTTGAATCAGTACGCTGTTTACACTTAACACAATATAGATCCATAATTTATATATAGCGTTATGAATATAATTGATTTTTCAGCGACTAAAAGAAGAGAACCGGTAAAACACCACGCAGCGCTTCCGAATTCTGTCCGTGCCATTATAATCGGACCATCTGGATCAGGCAAAACACAATTACTGCTTAATTTGATAATGCGATTTATGAAGTGGGATAGATTATATTTAGTTGCCCCATCCGTAGATGATCAACGGTGCTATGAAGTGCTAAAAGATTATAATGAAAAAGCATCAGAAATTAAAGGTGAAAGTGTAATCGACTTTATTACTGATATTGATGATGCACCATCAGTAGAAGATCTCGATGGAGACATAAACAATCTTGTAGTGTACGATGATGTAATGTTAGATAATCAAAAGAACCCTGCTAGAATATTTTCCCGAGGTAGGCATAAAAACACTGACGTGATATATGTCACTCAACGATATACTCAAATTCCAAAAGTGATTCGCGATAACTGCAATATTCTTGCTGTATTCAATGGCGTTGATACACATACGCTACGAAATATTTGGCAGACATGGTGTTCCGATATGGACTTCAATGGATTTAAAAATTACTTTAGTCATGCTCAGTCTGTCCCATATGGATTTATAACAATAAATTTACACGACCCTCGGTCACGATATCGTATTGGACTTGATCAAATATTTGGTTAAATAATTTGTATTAATCAGCAGCAGAGAGGGTGAAATGACAACATATTTGCGACCGTAGATGGCAGCAATTTGAGTGTGGTTATGACAATGTATTTGCGACAAAATCGCTAAGATGGGGTCTTTATTTTTTTTTTGGTTGAAATATGAGATTTCGTAGGAAGGTTCCATTTGGCATTCTGAGGCTTTAATCGATTCTGTCGCAAAAATTTGTAGACGTAGATGGCAGCAATTTGAGTGTGGTTATGACAATGTATTTGCGACAAAATCGCTAAGATGGGACCTTTAATTTTTTTTTGGTTAAAATATGAGATTTCGTAGGAAGGCTCCATTGGCATTCTGAGGCTTTAATCGATTTTGTCGCAAATATATTGTTGTAGGATTCACCCTCTCTGCTGCTATTTTGTATGAATGGCAAACTGTGATATTTTTGGTAAAATAGTTGAAAATATATCCAACGGGTTTTGAGTATACATTAACTTTGATTGTGACCAATATAATATTCAAAGGATTTCCGCTGACCCGGCGTTTAAAGTGCGGAAGATATTTAATGATGGACCTGCTACCATTTATGGCCAAAATGGAGAGACGAAGTAAACAAAGTTAATCTATCTTGGTTGGATCTTAATGGATATGTTAAAGTTCCACATGTTCAACATTCTGTATATCGACACTGATTCTCTGCTAATTGCTCATCACAAAACAAAATCTGAAAATACAGCACTATTTTACAAACTTTGAAAGAAAACAAAAAAGTATCGGCTAGAAAATAATTTTGGATGATGTGCACAAAAGCTTTGATTAGACATTAGACATTTAAATCTACTATTATGTATATTTGCCAAGTAGATGTAAATTTAGTGTCACCTATTATTCTTATGCAATTAAGCCTCGTGATCCACCTACGTTTCCTTATTCTCTTTTAGAATACGAAGACGTTCGAATGGATTTTAAAAGTTTATTTGCTACATCATTATTAACAAAATATTTTTTCTCTCCGTTGTCATTTATTATTTTAATGCATCTGTCAATATCTTGCTCTTCGTCAGTCTCACACCCCTCTCTCATGCTCTCGGCATCCATTTTAATCAATTGTTAAAGTAATGTTGTTAAAATTAGGTTGTTAAAATTATGCTTATTTCCTTATTATTATCAGAAAGTGTTTGTATAGGTCTTCTGGTTAACATAGTTCTTTATTGTTATTCTCACCTCTTGCATCACTCCCGTCTATACTTGTTTTTCTCTGACCTTTCCTGTGCGAAAGTGCACTTGTACTTTATTTCGGTGACCCATAATGTAACAAGAATATGGAGTTCTTAGACACAAAGATCCAAGACGTTTAATTGTTTTTTATCCTTTGTAAACGTCTACGAATGCAATGACTTCTTTGGTGTACATCAGTATATATTGCATACAGAAACGCCTTTATTAAATTCATGATCAATTTTTTATAATGCACATGGCTTCAAAAGGTTTAAACATCGTCTGTCAGCATTAATTCCTTTATATACTTTAAACCTATGTTCACCACGTGCAATAATAATTTTCATCAAATTTTGTGTTGCTACTTCTCCAAATCATATGGTGCTGGTCCATTTTTTACTAATTGGATAACCTTTGAAGTACATTTAAAACGCAATTATTATCTAATCTCAATACTTGCGTAACATGTTTGGCTTCCAAGCATGATGTCAGTACTTTCTGAAATGGGTAACATCATTAAAAATATAATAACATATTTATAGTTACATCTTCTGAATAGTATCTTAGACTCCTTGCGCAGACAAATTGTAATATAGGTCTGTTTAGCCAGTGTTAAACTGATGAGTGATCTGAGAACTATTAAGTAGTTTGATTAAGATATTCTTCTGTTATATAGATTACACCCAACCTAATACCTGCTGTGAGGTCATGTTTCAAGACGTGAACAAGACTGTCCAGAAAGATTGTGTTTCCTGTTTTGTGCCCTATGAGTATATTTGTGAAAACGGTGAAATTTATTATTATTATTATTATTATATATATATATATATATATATATATATATATATATATATATATATATATATATATATATATATATATATATATATGTGTGTGTGTGTGTGTGTGTGTGTGTGTTTTATTTAGTAATTTAAAAGTCTCATGTATACGTGTCTTCTTTGCGATGTGAAGCTTTTTTGGCTTTGTATTGCCCTGTTCCGAGTTTGACTTTTAGACAGCAAAGGATTCCTTCCCCATAGAAGTAAATTTTATTAATAGACACCCAAATACCTCGATACACTAAAGTATGTTCTGTAAAAGACGTGTATTTTATAGTGCTATAAGGAACCAATAGAATCAAAAAATATTCCAACGGAAGAAGACTTAGTCCTTTTAATTGATACCAAGAAAGATAATAATCATAATTGCGTAAGCAAAAGACGTTCTATATTTCCTTCCATTTTATTGGAGCGAAGCATTTTTCATTTTCTTCAGTGAATGTTAAAGAAACAAATAATCATATTTTCCGTGCTTGTTACAAATGTATAATATTTCATCATAGATTTCATCGTAATTGCATTCCAATTTAAGAACACCAAGTTAATAATCTGTCATAACATAAATCTTCCATTTGTTTATTTACAATTATATAAAGAAAAACCTAATGATGATCTTTTTATCTCCAGGGAGTGACAACATCTCGTTGGAATATTCCAACAATGGAACATGGTCGAATGCAAATTTCTATTGTAGATCCAATTCACTTGTTCTACCGTCCGACACCAACAAAGAATTCTTACAACACTTGACATACAGGCGACGCATGTGGATTAATGGTGTGAGAACATTAAACATGAATCCAAGAAATGGTAAGAATGTCAAATACTCTTAGCATTAGTAACAAATGTAAAAATAAATATTTAATTATGGAATAAATTCAAATGAACTTTAGTACCGCATGACATAATATATGGTGATTTCTAATATAAAGATTCAACATTCTTTGAAAATAATATTTTAAAGTGTGTGTTCGTTTGTGTTTAGTTTATTTGTATCTCATCGTGTATACAAAAAAGAATACACTGTTAATGTGACTCTTCACGGCAACACATGTATTTGAAAACAACGACACTAAACCCGGTAATCGCCAAACCAATCGACAGGCCAAGTAAACATTTACACATTATACTACAATATGGTTGGTGCTTAATGTTAGTTTTATATGCTGTCTCGGAGAAGCACTTTCCTATTGTAACATACAGATAAAGGTTGTTGTCCGTTCATAGAAAATATGAAATGTTACTGGTTAAAGTTCCAATTTACGTTGACATTTTACATGACCAAAACAAAAATGAATGAAACAAAATATTTGTAAAAAAATTCTCCACATCTCGCTTCTAGCTAATTTAAAACATTTTATTAAATCGTTATGATATAGTGCTATTTACTTTTGGTTTCGGTATTTAAATCGATATATTTATGATAACAAAACCAAGAACGAAGAACATATATACAGTTAAGAAAGAAATATTTCAGAAAGGAAGAAAGTAATGCGTATGTAAGATTTCATTCACTTTTTTACGTTCCATTTTTCCTCATAACAAGAAGTCATGTTGTGTGAGCATACATAAAAAATGTGACTTATTAGTGTCTTAAATTAAACTGTTCTCTTTCTCTTCTAACGAGTAATGATGTCACTTAGAATAAAAACTATACCACAAATACTTCCAACGTGACCACACCCATTCTATATTTGCCAAAAATACATGTATTCCCTACGCTTATCCATTCGTTGATCCCGACAATATGTTCATTTATGTCTACATTTATATCTTCTGTTATTTGTGTCCCTCTTTTAATGCTTTTAATGGTGATCACCTCACAGCTCAACATTTCATATCTGATGCAGGCAACTTTTGTGCTAGTATAATAAAGGAAAAACACATTTAATAGCCTGTGAGGCACATGGTAGGTTACACCGAATTCCTTAACTTCCCAAATTCCTCATTACACTAGCAACAGGGAAATGAGCATTTTGTTGGCGGCCTTATTTATGAAACATAAAGCTTCATGAAGTTGAAATATTAATAACAATACCGCTAAACCGAAACCTGTCAGACGATGAGATTTCTCTAATTGGGTTAGGTCATCTTGTTTTTATTTCAACGCTGTGTTTTGTTTATCTGCTGATCACTCAACGCTGGTCGTTCACTCACCCTACTGATATAATTAACCAAATATTTTATCCAGACCTATAGATACCTTGTAAATTTATCGTTATAAATCTGAACGGAACAGCTTGTGGTTTTGAAAAGATTTTTTTAAACTGAATCATATCCATGTTCCTTGAACACCAAGTATAATAAATATTTCGTAAAGTATAATTATCTACTCCATTAAGCACAATTAAGATATTATAATTATCACTGATCACTTTAGGTATTTGTATGTAATTCTGCGTTAAATAAATCACGTATGTATTTTGTGACTGCCTTGCTAGATTTGATTGTCCAGCATTACATCATCGTATGCTACAAGATTATTGACACATCCATCAAGATATCTATGAATGCAGATTTATCCATATCGGTAATAAAAGCAATAACATAATTATTGTTATCAGGACAGGTCTGTGACTTTGCATTTTCATTAAACTTTTGAAGTACTTCGTAACATCGTTGATCATCTATATATGGTGCTATTGAATATATTTTATCCCACTTGAGCCATCGCATTAACAGATTAAGTAATAAGTGAGTTTTAGTAGACCCATATTGGACAAGTATAATTGCTGTAATAGAATTTAGTAGCGCTGAATGATGCTTAACTTGCTTTTGTTTTAGAATCGCTGAGAAATCAATTTTATCCATAATAAGTAATATGTATTTATATTGTGTTTGATTTAGGGCACACACATATACCAGTGTATTAATAACAATAATAACAAAAAATGGCAGGCACGCAATTACAGGCAAGTGCATGAAATGTGTCACAAAAAATACAAATTTATTTCATCGATAAAGATAGGTGAAGATTTTGAGGCTTCGTTAAGTAAATTAGCAGAAGCTCCGTGAACAAAGTATCCTGGTGAAACACGGAAACTCGACTTGATATCCGACTTGACGAACGAGACCAACTAAGACCTGGAGAGTATTCAATAAACGCAATTGATCAAGCATGTTGCTTTCATGATATCGCGTATAAAAACAAGGAATTACAATAACAACGGATGTGAATGTTATTCACCAGTTAAATTACATAAAAAATAAATCTCTCACAGAAAAACTTGCTAGCTTCCTAGCACAATCTGCTATGAAAGGTAAACTAGTGTTAGAAATAGTAATTAAATTATATTAATATAATAATGGAATCTGTTAATTATAGCCAAAGAGAACATTGGAGGTGCAAAGCAATAATAGTAAACTTGCTGAAGTAGAAAAAGTCTCACGTGCTGTTGCTGTAGCGTGGTCAACACTACAGGTATTATGGCAATGTTATCTACCACTCCTAAATAATTTGAGTATGCATATTTTGATGTCAGTTCTCCCAATGAAGTTCATCAAACAGATATTTTGTTAATACTACACGATACTGTTAAAACCGTCAATTGCGCTCATACAAATATGTGTTAACTGTCGTTGACGTTGAAAGTAGTTATAGAGAAGCAAACCATTGTCAACAAAGACAGCAGCTGAAGATGCTTCTGCGTTTGAACAAATTTATCAACGGGGATCTGAACCACAGTTATTATAAGTTGATACTTGCAATGAATTTCTTGGTGCAGTATCATCGTTGATCAAAAAAAATAACGTTAAAATCAGACGAGGACACAATCAAATTCCTTGTTATCAGGCAATCGTTGAACGATTTAATCGAATACTTGCTGAGCGGTTATTTGGATATCGATATGCAAAGGAAATATCCACTGACTTTAAGACCATGGAGAGAACTCGTGAATGTGTTGCATGTCTACCAAGCCTGATAGCAACGTTGAATAATGAAATTACTCTTGCAACGTCTAATGCGATCACAAAAATATATGCCAATATGCCGACGTGAATCTTCCTCTCAACCAGTTCTAGATAATGTAACCGTAACATATCGACACTGATTCTCTGAACTTGAAGGGGGTAGAAAAAGAGCAACTGATCTTATCTAGAGTGTAACCTCGCATAACTTTCCAGCGTCATAAGGTCCACAGGTAGAACTGTAATCTAAAACTTAGATCCAACTGCTCCTCAGCATTAATTTGTACATGAACAACTACAAATAATTCCTAAAGACACACAATTATTACAACTACCACCACCTTCACTTTTATAAACTGACACCTCTACGTCGATTACATTCAACGGAGATCAGTATTACATTTTTTGCGTGTGTGACCAAGACTACTATTAACACTATGAAAGGTAAATTATCTTGGATTATTATTTGAATACTGCCACAACATTACTGCGTTACAACATGCACAATGATTATTTAGTCGTTGTTTTAGTGTTATAATAAATTCTGTATCCATATCAAAGTCGCGAATATTTTTGTCACATAGCTTATAGCTCGCTATTGTTTCTTGATGACGAAAAACATCGTTAGTGATTTCTTCTGTTATTTCGCAATCCATGATAACCCTGTTTAGTTCAGATAGTCTTCTTACTCCAGACGCTTCAAAACAGCTAAATCTGACCACTCAATATGATCACTGACAATCGAGATATTTATATCAGTAACAATTAAACCCTATGACAATGAATTGTTATAGCGTATCCTAACGTCTACAGTGATTCAACGCACTATCAGCACAACCAGGAATCTCGACATTAACATTATATTAACAATAACATAATCGTAGATTTGAAATGTTTCATTATGCAACATAATTAATTGTTGCTGAAAAAGTGTATAGCGAACTATTTTCCACTTGCAACTATCAATCAGCAGGTTTCCATAAATTCGAAAAATCATTTAAATGAGTTTCTAGAGTTACTTTACGCATTATCTCTCACTGTATTTTATCTGGCTGCAGTCTTATTAACTTTATAAACTCTTTCAGTGATTTGTCAAGAGCTCAATGGTTATCAATTATTACTTCTTAATAATCTGCATAAGTTTTCAGCCACTCATGTTGAGAGCATCCAATAAAGTGTCGTTTGACCATGACCGTTACATATTATTACAGTATTATTAAGTAACAGCCAATCAAAAAATATTTATAATACCTCCAGCTACACCGTGCAACTTAATTTTGTCAAAAGCGTGTGAGAGAGGTACAAACAATTTCACCTGATTATCTATAACTGTTGCCAACGCCTGTAACATTGCCTGCTGGATAAACTTTATGAATTCATAATCAGATGGCAAAAGTATATATGTTCTCTAATTTATTTTGATCTGATCATTTTCGTTATTCTAAAGCGGGTTTTTTTTTCTCCATGATTTAAAATACTCCGGGAAAATATTCATCGATAAAACTTGAAAATTCTTGTCTTTTCTAAACATCAATATTAGGTATTATTAAATAACCACAATATAAGTCAATCGTTCCTAAGTCTTGATCATTATACAATTTTAAGCTTTCAATGCTGATTTCATTAACGTAAATTTTGGTCAAAAATGATTTGATGCATTTGATGAAATAATTTGATACTTTGTTGCTTGATATCATCACTGTAATATTTCATTATGCTCAAGAATATGTTCGGTTGTATTCAAATTTGATGCAGCAGCAAATGATCTAATCAATTCCACATTAGTCGATTTTTTATATCTTCAAGAATAAATAATTTGTTTCTAAAATCATGAATTCTTTCCATATTGCTAACAAATATATATCTGTTTAAATGCATTCGCTGAAATACTTTCAATATTTTTGGAATGTTTCTAAATGATTGCTTCACCAAAGGAAATTCGTCTCGTTTTGGTTCTGAAATTCCATTATGAGTGGAACATCGGGCCATCCTAACACAGATCAGACCGATGACTGATAAATATCTGCACCATATTCAGTGGAATTGATTTCAAATGCGGATGATAAAGTTAGTTCATAAACAGCAATTGATTTTCAATTCTCTTCCTATAATATATTTAAATCTACGTTGGAACTCATCACTAATCTGTTCTATTTGAGAAATGCCTGGTGCAATTCCATCAACGTTCATGAGTTCAGGTTTATTCTTAGTAGCAAATACCATTGAATTGTTTGCTGGTAGTCCACCAAACGATTTCAATCTAATATTTGTCCAGCTTTGACAAACCCATAGTTGTGCTAATGCTATTTCTTTATCTAAAATTACAGTTAGAAGGTAAACGATAACTTCTGGACTGGTTGAACTTAATGATATCAGTGTAGTTTTGCCATGCATAGTATAAGTGACAATCTGTTGTAATAGTTCGCACGATCTTTGATCTGACATTATTGTTACTATTATTATTATTTTAAATTGGGAAATTTTTGATCATTTATTTTTTTTACCATAACTACTGTCAAAGAATGCTTCATTGAAAGTTTTTATTATCGTTGTGAGCTCCTCATTGGATATTGTACCATCACTGAGATACGACGAGATATACGACGATAATTTAATGCATGCAGACACAGACGTGTGAAGCTTTATCATATACTCGTGTAATTTTGTGTTTGTACATGTAGCTTTCTTCTTTGCGACAATTCTGAGGATACCTACGCATGTTGTTGCCGTTGAAACGACAATTGTTACAACTGCAGGCGCTGTCATTGTTTTTATTAATAGTAATTCACCTGCAAACGTAATCATAGCAGAAACTTAATAAACAATTATATTAATAAAACCACAAATTTGCGATAATATTTTACTTTTACTGCATAAGATTCAATGATATATTTAGCTTGGTCTGACACTCACATACTTTATTGTATCTGCAATGATCCAATTCGATGTGGGACTAAGGTCCCAGAGTTTGTTTCGTTATAATTAATGACGTTGTCATTTAATTAAGTAATTAATTGTGGTGTTTCAGCGACAAATTGCAAACACCGCCAGTAAGACTGCGGAAATTTGTTATCAATTATCGACTGAATGATGACAGACATGTGGTACATATACTAACTTTTACACCGCTAAATACGGACAGGCTATATAAACCAGTGAATGTTGTTTTTGTTGACGTATTGTTTCGTTGCAGCGTCGAAATCTGATTCTAGTGTTCTCACCTTATTAATACCAATATTGTTCACGTTGCAAAATGCACTCATAATACCATTGTTGACTAACACAAACTAATATTCTTGATCATCGACATATTTTGTTTTTGCTCCGTCTGATCATCTTGCTGGGTTTCCATAGTCTGCATTTTTTATTTTAACCATGATAACGTTACCAGTGAATGACTTTATTAATTATTCGATATAATCGTTAACTGACTAACCAGGGTGTTGTATTTTACCTTGATCAGCAAAGGTAACGATATTATTAACAACCTCGGTGGGAGTTCGTATAAGTACATCTGACAGTTGTATATTACTTGTTTTTAATCATCTTTGTCTATCTCGAAAAACAACAAGTTCATTTTGATCCACACTTGTGATATTTAACAAATCATCGATTTCATTTCTGAGCTGATCAAGAGTTGCATATTTTGTTTAGTCACATTGCTGAGCTTAACAAGGAGATATTCCATAAATATATACCATTATATTTACCAATGTCTGTTTAAAACTTTTGTGCGCAGTTATGCATGGTGGTGGTATATTTGTGTACGACTTCATAGTGTCGTTTGCCCGACCATGCCAGGGAAATTGCGTCGTGTACAGCGAAGGTTTCACGGCCGCATAATTTTGGATGTTAATTTTTGTGTTGGTAATGTTGAATGCCAGATTGGAATATTAGGGGCTAAATTTATATATTGTAAATATTCTTTTGGTGGTGCCAGTCCATATGAACTGAAATAAACATTTCCACGAGGATCATTCGCCTACGCAGCCCAATGAATATTAGGACCATAGCTTTAGTCTAGATTAATGACTCTAGTTTCAATATTATGGGTTGTTTTGGTATTTGATCACGCATAAAAACACCTCTGAAGTTTTTGAGGCTCAGTTGCTTAGTAGCATTGTGTAAATCACATTTAGACATAGGAAAAATCATCGAACTGTCCGGGACAGTTTTAGACCTTTTCCTTGTAACAAATGTGCGATCCCTGAAAGTCTTAGAACTTTTCCATTTATTTTGGTGATTTTTAATCCGTGACCCGTTGTTTTCTTTAATGTCATTCCAGCAGTAGTTTCAACAGCACCTAACGCAGCTGCTTCTGCAACATTTGGGAAGTCAGCGGATATTATCACTGGTAACGCGGCAAGAAATGGAAATATACCACCAGTTTTAGCGATGTTTTTTAATGGCACCAGCAGATAAATTTCGTCTTATGCCATTTATTGATTGTTTGTATTCAGTCAAATGCCTATACTGACGCCCCGATAATGATTGCTTTTTAGGACCAACTTCGATTTGTTCCCGCTTTAATGATATTATAACTCACAATTATATTTTGCTGATGATTGCATCTTTTTAATCTGATCAGGAGTCTGAGTTACGTCTAACATATTGATATAAGTATCATCCTGATTTTAAATCAAGCATATAATTCAAATTTTCTATGGGGCGGGAATAACTCTCATTTGCCCACCAACACCTTCCAGTAGCATCGTATTATAACTGAGAATAACAGCGATTACTTTGTAATTAGCAATAGCTCCTCAGTTTAGGCGAGCTCAAAGTGTATGTCAAGGACAGATTGTCTAAATAAATCTAAATGTTCCAGAGAAAAATAGATTGAATACAGCGTTGAAACATCCAGCTGTGATATTTGCAAACCGGAATCAACAGTTTGATCACGCCGCATAATGCCATTACACGATTATATGCACGTGCTACATGATTTTCATCGAAATTCAGTAATATAACCTCAAAGAGTTATTGGTGTCTGTTTATTCTCAGTGAAACCTCGGAAACGCATTTGACAAATTATTAATTTTAGTGCTATGCTTATACCTGGACTTATGTTAATAGACGGTTTAGGACTTAGGGTCACTTTTTCAAAGGACAAAAGCAGCAGGAGAACTCAATAGACCCTCGGGTGACAGAGCGGTCCTCCTTAGGTCATGATGCTCGCACCTCTAGCATGTGAATTAGTTAGGGAAAAGCTGGTAAAGCGTCTATAAACATTGACAGCTTAACCTTAACCCTTGTCTGTATGCCGTGGATGACGTGGATCACACCTTAGCGAAACAAATCGTAACACGAAGACAAAGGTGTGAATAACAGATTACTTTAGATGAGATTCTCACTGCCTGAAAAAGACGTATAACTATCATCATCGTTGGTGCTCATGTTATCACCAACCCTGATGAGATCAAGGACAATTTGTTTGAAGATATATATATTCTGTAAAAGTAGGTCCTACGAACAGCTTTGTGCTATCATATATGTGATCATGATACCGACTCTAAGATTTTTTTGCAAATATCACAAGTTAAAGAGAAAATTCCATGTTGTTTCTCATGTTAGATTTAGATTTGGTATTCATGGGACAGTCGTCAGTAAATAGGAAATCGCAAACAGTAACTACCTGCAACTTTGCATTTGTGTGACGAAATTAATTAGCTTCTCTATTACATTCACACGTAAATGAAAATACACTATAACCTCAAATTTTTTGAACAACACAAGATGTTCCAGTGCTTGGAAGGTTTACGTGGTGCCTTTGTGGTACAGTCAATGACAGAACAAGCATCTATGGGTTTCATTGAAGAGCACATAATATAATACAATCATGTCTTCATTTGGTGTATGATGTCGCGCAAAAACACGTACATTAGATCTAGTTTAAGTTAATACACATAAAAGACGAGCTGCGATTACTGGAACCAATGTTCAACGTGGAACAAAGAAATTCAAGTTCATCAGCCTTAAATGCGCAGGGTTTTTATAAATGTCTTGGTGATATGGAAAATTGTTAACAATATTACCGGAAACAACATGAAGTAAATACCCTGTTGAAGAAACAATATATGGATAGAATAAATATGGACCGGGAAAACGGTTAGGTATACGACTTTATTCTAACAACCAACCAGCACAGAATAAAGCAACAGTAAATCGTCATGATGCTGGGTTTTGCGCACTCGCCTTCCTTACCAAGCATGGACTGATATCAGTGCGCGTCCACGCGCCGACATCAATCCCATTCGTGCCTTGAAGACCAGGTGCTGGAGAACAATTCGCATAATGAATCATCAAAGAAAGTATGAAAGCCAATAATGTTCTTGGATGATCATATACATTCTTGTGGATAGATTCCACTCTTTGAAGTATCTGCCTCTTTTAGACAAATTTCCCCTCACTAAAACTTAAAAATATTAATACAAACAAAGAATGTACACAAACAGTCCGGCATTATCAAAATATTGTACAGTCCGCGTGAGTATTGGAGAAGTGTAACAGCTGTGGGAAAAAAGTTGCAAGGGAAGTAAAGGCAACTCATCTAATAGTTCGTGAACGAGATCGTGTTGCACAAGTGCGCTTATATGACTACGAATTAAACATAGTCTATATCGTCAGCAGAAACAAACAAGCTGAGTCGTTGATATTACCCCATTATGCATGCGTCGCAGAATGCATTCGAAAACACTTACACGCCTTGCCACTAATATTGCTATTGTTGTTACAAGTCGATCCTAGTAAATAATTGTTCAGATTTGTTGTAGAGCTTTTGTTTAAACATCGTGTTCCAATTCATGTTGGTCACGTTAATATAGTCGTGAGCAAGCCGTTATGGATAGATTTAATCGCACGCTTGCAGAACCGTTATTTGAACATCAATAATGACGTCTCGTTTGAACAAGCCTTTCGATTGATCTTGTGAATGGGTAGCACGAATTCCTTTAGTCATGCCAGCATTAAATGAGGAAATTATAAGCTTAATTAACAGTCAAGAAATTTCATCAAAAGATAGTCACAATTGCTCCGAAAATAATTTCCAAAGCGCCACCATTGTAACCGGTCAGAAACGAGTATTTTCCGTATATGTATGCAACTGGAGATTTAAAAGCTTGCTTGACAACGTGGTGCATCTGTTTCACGGTCCGTCGTTGTACCAACGACTTTGGAATTCACTGATCATCCGAGACAATAATACGTTACGTTTGGGGCCATCACCGTGTGGTCTTCATTCACGGGTGACAAAGCCACATGGCTGATAAAGTGTGCGAATGGAATAGCTAGTCGTTCTATCAAATACAAAACTAGCAACAAGTGTTTGAGATCCTTTGCCACAATAACCTGTTTAACACATGTTGCCTTTGTAGTGTTCTTAGATCCACCAAAAACAATAAGTACATTGTGTGTCGCAGTCAGACTTAGTCTTGTTTGAATTAGTTTAAATTCTATGTTGTTGTATGAAATAGTCTGAATAAAATGGTGTCTGAAAAGTCCAACCTGCACCAATTGTGGACAAATGCCTAAGCAAATCTTGGTAGGTATTAGGAAGTGAGTTCAGGAAAGAGGATACTACAATGGATCCAATTTATCAACATACAAAGAAATATGACGTCATGGTTGGTATATGATTTTATTTCATTTATCACATGTATATTTTGCAAAATATGATGTAATATTTTTTCAAGAAAAGTGTTCACACGTTTGTAAGATTGTACGATTTCATTAATGACATAGGATCTATCCAAACGGAATTGGCACTATCTATTACCTTCCCAACAAAAGACTAGGTTAAGGCACAGAATGATATATTTAAAAAGCATTGCAATACTCATGTGGTCTCTGACATAAAACCCAACGTTCTTGAGAATATGGGGTTGATGGAAGTTGTAGTTGAATACATTGGACGTTTTGTTTCAGCAATGGAAGTGTCTTGAAGGGTTTGGGTAGCAAAAATTCTTCATCACATTAGTGAGTGAAAAACTTTGGGATAGATTGTGTTCTGTACTTATGATCTAAGACAGTTATAGCAAACCATATTCTATTGTGTTCAAGGCCACGCCGATATCTTTTCCTTGTCCGTTTGCAGCTCCTCTGTATGACCTGTATGAACTACTCGTCATTGAACAAGAACATTTATTTGTTTAAGTATATCCGTTCGCTAAAAGCACGAACATATTCTTAAAGAAAATTTGTTTCTTTTCAGATATGCATATAAGAATAAAATTAGTGTATAATATTAATGTTATGCTGTCATATTTATAAATCAGCAGGTCATTCTTATTCAATTGTGTAAGGAGAAGCTTGTAATGACATGTATATTCATTCTTACTTGTTTGTAGTTAACTTAGTTCTTGACCATTTAAGTACCTCTCATTTCGGATATGAAATCTTTATATAGATCTACACTATTTGTCGACATTTGTTTACATTTTAATGCATAAACGTCCACCCATGAGAATCAGAGAATGTGATTACCACCCAATGAAATGTGGTGTCTTTTAGAGTTGGACACCTAAACAGATTTTATGAACAATAACTCTTATTATTTTTAACCCATTATGGTGCATTCATTTCGAAGTCATATAATTTGGTTTAATCTTGCATGTCTGAAGAAGGGTCAATAGTTTACAGTATAAATGAATTCAGAGCTTAGTAAATTATACTTTCTCATCTTCATTTGTGAAAATGTAATCAATGCATTTTTTTTGTTTAATATATATATATATATCTTACCTATATAAACACACACACAGATATATATATATATATATATATATATATATATATATATATATATATATATATATATATATATATATATATATAGTAGTATTAGGAAACCAGGTTTTCAACTCACTTTGTTTTTTTACCCTCCAAACAAGTATAAATTATCCCCCACCCCACCCCCTTTTCTTCCAAAATAAACCAGGTTTTCAACTCACCCTAGAAGAAAACCAGGTTTTCAACTCACTTTGTTTTTTTACCCTCCAAACAAGTATAAATTATAGTCCTAAATTATCCCCCACCCCACCCCCTTTATTTCCAAAATAAAACAGGGTTTTGACTCACCCTCCCCCACCTCTTTTTTTCCCCCTACTACTACCTGTAAACAGGTATTTTGTAACCAAACAAAACAACAGGTGTTGGAATGTGATAAACTCTTTACACAGAGGTGACTAATTTGTTAGAACAGCGCATGTGTGGAATACAATTATTCTAAAGACGGCAAACGGGTTTTACCACAAGATAACAGGATGAAAATTAAACTGTGCATTAGAACGTTTCAGTTAACAAGGTGGAAATTAAACTAGCATTAGAATGAAAATGATATTATTTTATATCTCGTTACCAATGATTAATGTTTCAACTGTTGATATTAAAAATACTTCATTATCACGACTATAGATACTAAATTTTACTTTACCGCTCACACAGCGACGGGACTCAAACAGATCTTTCATTTCTGGTTTGTTCAGAGGATATTTTTTGTTGATAAAATACACCTTTGACCGATCGAGATCAATTGTGAGTTTAGTATAGTTTTGTTGGCTAATGGGGCTGTGAAAGTTTTTAAATTCCGCTAGCAACTTTTGATACAATTGTTCGAGATAATTGAAATACATGCTGTTATCAGATCTGATGAGCGAAAGTTTTAACTTGTCACATGTTCCATTAAAACATATACCTGATGTTTCATTATTAAATTCAACTGTCAATTGTTTACCGTCCATCATTAGATATTTGATGTTACTATTGTAGCTATTTGTCATTGTCAAATTTTCAAGCATTATTTTACAAGTTTAGATAAAATTTCAGTTGGAAAAGATAATGTCGAGTATAGATCTATCATCATAACAATACCCAAGGGCAAATGTATCTACCCCATTTTCACAATAGCGTTTGTCATCAAAATTATACAATCCACGTTTGATAATGACATCTGTTTCGAGTTTATGATGATTAGTTCGAATTGCCATAGCTCTCATAAAACTAACACCACCATCAAGCGCATACCTGTAGTCATCAAATTTCATAAACTTTTTAACAAAATTACGAGGCAGACCTTTGGCTTTTTTCGTTATTTTATTATTATCTAACAATACGGCATACATTTTACTACGTAATCCGATAAAGTATTTGATAGCGCTCGAGTTCATTTCATCTTTAAACTTACCAATAACCTTTTTATTTGTGTCGTCATGAAATTTACTGTCACGTGGATAATCGGAAAGATCAAACAGATGTCGATTATTGTACATGTCCTGATAGATGTCCTCACATTCAATTTCATACACGAGTGAATCAGTATCAGTAAACAATAATCTACTAGCCGGCCACTGATTTTTAACAAAAGTGTAATGAAAATCGTACATCATCCACTTTGATAAATCTAACACTGCAGCTCCAACATAGATCGGCTTGTTTAGTTTTAGATTTGTTTTTCTTCTTTGTATCGCAACAAGATTTTCATTAAATATTTTCATGCTCACAAAATCATCGTCTGACACAAGTTTGTTTCTGCGATTGACATCATTAACTATTTCAATATTTACACGTTTCCTAATATTCTCCATCGTCTTACCAAAAACGGAATTGTTCATCAGTTTAAAGAAGTTTTTCTCAAACTCTGTTTTCGCTGCAGCTCTTCTTGTAGTGTTTGAGTTAATATAACCTCTCATCCACGGCGACTGATTAAATTTTAGTACACGATGAACTTTTCTCAACACAAGACCAGCATCGACTGCTTGTTTTAAAACTTTGTAATGCAAAACATAATTTTTCTTATCAAGTAAATTTGGTACTAGTTTCTTGACCATGGAATGTTGCCTTGGTGATGCTAACGCTTGTTGTTCTTTTGATAACAAACTATAATCTATAACCATCGATTCCGCACAGAAAGGGTAATCGTTATGTAATTTGTGTAGCGAATTTGGATAATCAAGATCAACTTCAACGAAATAGGAAACATCATCGGGTATCTTTTTTTCTGTCTCTGATAGAAATCGATCAACCGTGATCCAATGAAATCCGCTAAAAGGCATTGGTTCTGCCATCGAACCACCGTAAAGATTATTACAATCTAGATAAATTATATACTTCGAAGGAAGGTCAGGGTTATACTGTTTCAGGTATTTGTTGTTTGCTTCAGCATATTTTTTTGTTATCACGCTAATACCACCTCGGATACCTTTTTCAATAAAATTGAACATATCAACATCAGTCAGTAATTCTAACCTTACCTTACTAAACTTTAGCAAAGCATCCCATGACAACCCAGGGGCAGAATAATACCAGCAAGGATCTAGTCCATAATTATTATAACTCACTTCACGAAAACTTTCAAAAACATCTGCTAATAATAACACGTCAGTTTTCAGGTATAAATCATGATAATCACCAAAAGTCTCACAATCAAACTCTTTCCAGATATCTTGTGCATACCTGTACTCGTCATCAGTTATATTTTCATTTTTAAGTTGTGAGTAAAATTTGTCTTTGTCAGGTAAAGATATTTCATCAAATTTACTCCAATCGTCGAGGTATTCGTATGGAAAAACTCCTTTTTTAGCTAATAGATTAAATTTATCTCCAAAACAGTCTCTTAGGTTATTAAATTTACTACAACCTTTTACTAGCTCATCTAACGAGGCTGCCATAAACTGCAGGCTGTCAATAAAACGTAATTTACCTAGCGTAACTGACATATACTTTTCAAAATTATTTGGAATGCATTTGATGACATTATTGAGTTTTAGATGAGCTTTTATCTCAGGATCACCAAAAGCTTCTACGATGATGTGACTATCATATCCTCGAAAATTGTGAAGAATAACTGGAATAAAATCTGGAGCGTGAAATTTTAAATTACACTGGTCATGAGCCGCTCCACGATACTGTCCGGTCAAATGGCAATGGTCACGTACTTTTTTGTTATCATCAAAAGCTTTTTCACAAATATAACAAATTTTCGCTTGCTCGTGATCAGATTCTTGTTGAGGTGTTAATTTTAACATTGGAGTTACTCTTTTCAAACGATAAGTAATATTATCAACTTCATTAATCAACTGCTTGAGAAGCCAAACAGCTGGATTTTTACCTCGATAGAGTTGGATTGGTTTAGATAATCTCGAATCAGCGCAACAAACTACCTTGTACGCTACTCCACATGGAACATGATTTTGAATTTTTCTTGTACTCGATTGGTTAGGATCATTTTCTACGCCAAGTACAGGTTGAAGTAGGCATTCGAAATCAGCGTATATGACGAAAGGAATTTTTAGTTTGTGATTATGATGGACAAACTGTAACACACTATCTTTTTTAGATGGCATTGTTATTCTTTGCACATCACTACAGTACTGCAAATGCTTTTGTAATGTTTCATTGCTTGTACAGCCATGCAAGCAGCGGTAACAAAAGAACTTTTTGTTCTTATCCTTATTGTACTGTCTACCAACTAGTCCGTTAAAGTTTTTAATCCAAACATAATGATTTTTGTAGTACAGTAAATTTATAGTTGATTGTGAAGCTTTTTCTGAAATATATCTCGGATATACGTCCTCCTTTTCATCTAGTCCGAAAACGTTAATTGAAACATTATTCTGCTTTTCAAATTTTGGTATTTGATTTTCTGCCACTGGAAAGTTAATATCTTTAAAATTTAATCTAGACACATGACTGATATACCTTTCAACACGAGTAGCGTTTTTTTCTGCTGGGAATAGTGCGGAAAGAACAGCCCATTGGAAACATTTGTTATCTACGTTTTTGATGTTTATACAACATCTTTTACTTTTTATTTTTGGTGGCAGGTCGACGTATGAACTACCTCGTAATACATTATATTTCATCGTGTGAAACAATATTCCTTTAATCATTTCAAACTTCCAACCCGAACCTAATTGACTAAATTCCTCTATTTTTTTTCCAATTTCTTGGTGTATTTCATCAGATAGTGATAACAGATCAGTCCCAAGCAAAACACGTCTCGATTTTGCGTTAATATAAGGTTCTGCAATTTCCTTGTTAGTTAATTCTTCCATTATAACTAACTTTGAAAATATAACATGATATTGCACAAATAATCTGATACTTTTGTGTTTTTCGAGCTCACGTTTTACAATTGTCTGTAATAGGTGGTAAAGATTAGTTGCATTAAAATTTACTAAAACAATTTGATTATCAAACTGATAACTATTATCAAAACCTGCAAAAGCAGTCGCTATTTTATTAGGTTCTCCCATAAAACTTCTCTTAGCTATATCACGCAATTTTAACATTATTATACTATAATGTAATATCTAATTGATAATTTTTTTCACACTGCGCATGCGCTAAAAATCAATTAGAGATAAAAAATATCACCTATAATATAATGACAGCAAATCTAACAAACACATGTGAGCAAGAAACATATCAAATTCACCCAAAGTATAACTTTATCTCACACTGCGCATGCGCTAAAAATCAATTAGAGATAAAAAATATTACCTATAATATAATGACAGCAAATCTAACAAACACATGTGAGCAAGAAGCATATCAAGTTCACCCAAAACATAACTTTACCTCACACTGCGCATGCGCTGAAAATCAATTAGAGATAAAAAATATCACCTATAATATAATGACAGTAAATTTGACAAGCGCACGTGAGCAAGAGATTTATCAAATTCACCCAAAGTATAACTTATACGCTGGAAATGTAATTGGTTCGGTTATTAACATTAAAACTAGAATACCTGTTGGCAAATTAACGTCAGCGGGTTATAATATTAGTGTAAAGGGAGATAATGCCGAGAGGATTGCAATATTTAGAAAAGATTTTATTTACACGTTGTTCTGCGATGATATTCCAGAGGGACAGCGTGTATATCATTATAATGGTAAAGTCACTGATGATAATATTGAAAATTTATCCTTACAAGATGAGTTTCAGCCGCACCCAGTATTTGATTTATACGAGGCTAACGATCGCGGTATTATTAGAAATAGAAAAACTAAAAAAGTTCTTAGTAATATTAGCAATATGGGATATATCAGGGTAACAGTTAGAGGAACATCAACAAATCAAGTTCGTTATCTTGGTCATAGGTTTGTTTATGAGGTGTTCAATGGATCTATACCCAATGGTCTTGTTATTAATCACATCAATAATATACAAACTGATAATCGATTGGAAAATCTGGAGATAGTAACGCAACAGGAAAATGTGAGAAAAGGAAAAAATAGTAATGGTATTAATTTTAGATGCCCAATAAAACCTGTTATTTCAAAAAACCTCGAAACGGATGAGGAGATCGAATTCAAATCGATTTCAGCTGCGGCGAAATATTATAAGATAAATCCCGCAGTCGTAAAAATTATAGCTGATGGAGCAACAAAATCAACTTTTTCAAGAGAATACGATGCTAGGATTGGTTTTAGATATGATGATCAATAATATTTTGTAATTCGGTTTTAGTCAAGCAATGATGAGCAAATGCTATGATATCATCGTGATTAAATTTTAGCGTCGTTACTGCACTTTCATTAATTTTATTTTTTTCTGCTTCTGTTAGTAATATTTTATGAGAATCACCTTGCATTACAATAACATCAACATTATAACCCAACAAACATTTTCTTACCGCTTCAGCTAGTTCGTTATAATTTACTATATTAACTTTTTGGTGATATTTTATCTCATCAGTCATCTTATAATAATAAATTAGATAAAAATATATTATAATAATGGACTTGATGAAACGACTCGCTGAACTCTACGAAGAAGATACTAGTGATAAGGTCGTCAGTGATAAGGTCGTCAGTGATGATGTCATACATAGTATTACATTTTCCAAAGATTTTATAGACAAATCTGTTGGTTATAGTGAAGATGATATTTTGTATAACAATGAATCTGATGATGATGGTGAAATAGTCACTGTTGCTGACAGATCTAATTACAGCAGATCAACAACTAAACGGTATAATGTCAAGTATCACATTGCTAAGCAGCTAATTAAATTTAATTTTACTGTTGCCGAACAACAACTGTTCTGGCAGTTAATCAAACCTTTTTTAAATATCAAGATTCCAGGCCGACAGAAAAATATTAAATTTGATTTCATATTTGTCAAGATTTTTAATCTAATGACGATCTCTAACGATCGTAAGCAGTATCTAATATCATTATGTAAACCAGTAAAATGTAAATCTGTCAAACAAAAGTATGAGTTAATTTATAATAGCATTATATCATAATCTGCTTGGTTGGGATCCAACTGTTAAATTTATCACTATACCCACGCCATTTGACTAAACTTTTATCCCCTTTTTTTCTAATCACTTTCTCGATAACAAAAACATCCTGCTCAGTTTTCTGTAGTTCTTGTTCATAAAAACTACCTACAATCGGTTCCCCTGCCAGATCTTTTAAAACGTACGTTACAGGTACTGTTAAAAGTACCTTATCAATTACAAAAACTTCTTCGCTCCAGTTCGGAGTAAATCCTTTTGCAAACACCTTTTTCATCAAAGAAATTCTAACTTTATCACCAACCTTAAATTTATGTCTGCGGTACATGTTTTCATTTGCTAATATTGGATTTTTAACAGCTTTTTTAGGTGTCATTTTGATGGTTCGATGTTTCGTGTTATTATATTCGCTTACGATTTGAGAAAGGTCATCGATGTACCTGTTGGTGTTTTTAGCTGTCATATGTTTGTGTATTTTCTCGTTTAGCGTGCGATTAAATCTCTCAACAACAACGCTTTTACCCTCATTTCCTGTAACATACCTTTTTATATTATTTTGTTCTAGAAACTGTTCAAACTTTTTGTTAAAAAACTCAGATCCATGATCAGTCCAGATTTTGTTTGGTTTTCTTTCTGTGCTTGTTATTATCTGCTTTAGCGCATCAGTCATTGAAGTTCCTGTCTTATCCGAAACAGGTACACTGAAAGCGTATTTGCTAAAAACATCTATAACATTAAACAAATACCTTTTTGGAGCGCCATCAGCGCCAACGTTAAACTGAGCTAGATTGGATACATCCACCAAATCTATTGCCCAGATATCATCTACACCATTAGCGACAACTTTACGTCGTTGGAACTTTTTTTTTTAGGTTTGTGTAGTTCGACTGCAAGATCATCATATACTTTATTTCCCCAATCGTGAGGTGATTGACGAGACTCTCCGAGTCCAAGTTTATATTTTGCTCCAATTATTCCCTGAACAAATTTTCTATCAAAACGTTCTCGTAGATTTGTTGGCTCCATATCACGTAATTCGTCTAACATTACTTTATCACAATCTAATTTTGAGTTTTCATGATCACGATAACAGATATCATGACGCATTGCTATTGCATCCACTTGATTGTAAGGCTCTTGTCCTGGCAATGGATTGTCGTTTTCATCTAGTTGTTGATCTAGCGGATTCCACGGACCAGTATACCGATGCCCTGGCAATGTCCAACCGCCTTTTGGTTTTGGTAATTTTCCAATTAGTTTATGTATATCTATACCTGACCCTATTATTTCTCTGTTGTTACAACATTGACAGTATGCGACAATTTTATTTTGCTCAATACACAAATCTCTGTCAGAATCACAGTTGCATATCATTCTATATTTTTAGTCGTCGACTAAAATAATATTAGGATAACCAGATCCTAGCGACGTCGCTGGAGATACTATCGCTGGGGACGTTTTCTTTAAAAATGTATTTTTTCTTTTTCCACAGATTGCACAAATACTTTTTAATATTATCCTGTTGTTTTTTGTTTTTTCTGTTGTTTCATTAATACCTTCTGTTTTAGTTTTACACTTGAGACAGTATGTTGACATTATTATACTTATAAGTTTAGATAAAATTAATTGCGATCTCATCATTAGCGTGAGAAGGTTGCTTATCAAACTGTAAAATAAATTTTAAAAAATTAAGATTTCTGCTCATCTGTCGGATAAACATAATACAATAATATCCGCAAGCAGACGTTCCAACAGGTTGGAGTTGATTTGACGAATAATATACTTTTGTAAATTTTTTTTTCATATACTTTTTTATTACATCGCTTGGAGGAAGTCCAAACGAGTCAAAATAATTATTATTATAAACTGCTACCCAATGCGTACCAGATCCGTCATTAAAATCTTGTATATTAATAACACATGAACTTACAGCAGATGGTGATTTTATTGCTGAGAGCTCATCTTTAGAATAAACTCCGTGAAATCCAGGAACCGCTTTTAACTTATCAATGATATCAAAATTACTCAACGGGGTCGACGAGTTCCTGGTAATGTTAGACCACGTCCGATTCCTAAAAGATTTGGCAGCAGACTTCCCGCTAGTCCCGCCAAAAGTGGAGCGAATGGAATAATTCCTCCTTGTTTTGTTTGATTGCATATGCATTTGCACTTTGGTGTTGGTGATTTTGTTTTTATTACTTTCTTTTTTTTGTTGTTGGTGATTTCTTTTTCTTTTGTGGCATTATAATATATTATTTACATAAAATTTACAATTTTTTATTCCACTTCCACGAATGATACCATTACCTTCGACTGCTTTCTTCGTTGCGCCAGATATTGCTCCAGACGCTGCTGCTAGTCCTAATGTTCCCAACACCGGCAAAAGTTTAGGTATTATTGTACTAGTTAATACTGATAATGCCGGACCAAGAAAACCACCTTCTTTTGCCATCACTGTCATTTGTGCAGCACTCAAATTTAAAACAAAAGTTTTTTTACGATCATACTTTTTTACTTGATTTTTTGTTAGCATTAATTTTGTTAAAACACCATCAGAAATATTAGGATTGATTTTTAATGATACCTGTTCTCGCTTTGCAGTAGCAGCTACTAATTTTTTAACTTGGCCATCAGTCAAATACACTTCTTTTACAATATACTTTGCCATTTTATATAACAACTGTAGATTAAACTTGAACTGTCATTTTACCTCCAATAGAATCTACCGTGATAAATCTATCACTAATCACTAATGCGTATACGTATAACGGCGCTACTGGAACCGCCCCAAGTGTCCAGGTAATTTCAATATCCGCTGTGCTGTCTACAGCTCGCTCGTTATGTTTACTAACATCAAAATGAAATATAGGATAAAGCGTACGAAATTCTTCTACTGATATTTGAGTTCCATCTTCAACATCTTGATATTTTTGTATTGCGTCAAGCAGGTACATGTACGGTCGAGAAATATTTTTATTAACATCATCAGCAAAATTACACTCGATAGCTCGTTCTGGATATTGCTTTGAATTTAATCTAGCGTATATTCGTCTGACATCAGAGTGATCAAATACTGCATTATTTTGTTGTTGGTTACCTCGTCGAGCTTGTTGTTGAAATACGACAAAGATATTTCTCGGCAGTTGTTCGCTTGATGTTGTTGTGACCCTCCACGTGTAGTCAGTAGTATTTGGAACCGCTGTCTGATATACCTTATGCTGCTTAAAGTAAATTCTGTTTGTATGCTTATCAAGCGTGTTATTTAGTTCTGACATTTTAGTGATTGATGGTGTTATACGTGGCATCCACAAAGAAAGTTTGTTTATGATAAACTGTACATCAGCCCCTCCAGATCTAAACAAGCAATCGTTTTGGTCTGCTCGATCTAAAATAAGAGTATGTTTTACTCCGCGAAATACTTTATCATAATCGCGACAAAAGCCGAAAATCATGCTTAGCGGAAGCATCATTGTAATTTGACGTGATCCTGCTGCAAGTTTTCTTCGCCTAGCAAAACCTTCGTTATAGCGTGGATTTCTCACATCAAGTGTGTTAAGAAGTAAATTTAACATCGCAGTACCGTCTGCAGCTACAGCTGGTGGTGTTATATTTAGATTATTAAAAGCTGCTGTAAGAGAAACTCTTGTAGCGTCTGCATTAGCAGCTGCACCTGGTGCAGCAATACCTAGCGCGTCTGCATTAGCAATGAGAAAATTTCTCACAATTACAGTATTTTCATCAGCATTAGCTCCATGTACTATAGCGCCTCTCTTTAAAAATTCTGTTGATTCAGCTATACCCCGTCCAGTATCTTTAAACCACATCATATTAGTTGCAGTTGATCTCGAGTAATCGTCGGAAAACGAAATAATATTTAAAATTGTACTTGCAACTTGTAGGTGACTCGAAATATCTTCTACAGTTTGATTAGCCAGTTGATATCTAGCACTTTTGAATAAACTCCAATCGTTATTTATAAGAGCTACTTCTGCTCCAACTGCAAATGCAGCAGGTGGATTGGCTACTGTCATAATCTGACCACGAACTTCTAACATAGCCTTATGTGGCAGTAGAAATACATCTTCATCTCTGGTGTTAAAGGTTCTAATACCAGTTTTATTTGGTTCGTTAGAATTTTCATCAAGGTACTCAACAAACTCGAATTCTGTCACATCGTTGTCGATGTCATAAGTTTCTGTTAACTCGAGATAATTTTTAGTAGACATTTTATTTTATTAGATTATATAAAATTTTATTGCGGCATTGTTACTTTAGATATTAATTTTTGTATGATCTGCTCGCCCTTTGGTGATAATAATTTTTTTGTTGTTGTTATCATAGCTTTTTGAGTTTCTTTTGTTGGAGCGATTTCTGAGATAGCTTGTTTTATTTCAGATGCAGTCGGTGGATCTCCTTTTATTTTATTAGCTATTTTTTGTCCCACCGCAGTCCCAGCGGCAGATGCAGCCCCAGTTGCAAAAGCTTTACCCGCGTCAATAGCAATTGGTGCAACTTTACGCGCTAGTCCTGGAATATTTTTAATAACTTTAGTGAATATATTTCCAAAAAATCCTCCTACTATTTTTCTTCGATAAACTTTTTTTCTTTGTTTCATTATATTTGATGTTTCATAATTTTTACTTTTGCTCGCGTAGATGTAAATAATAAGTTACAACTTCATTACTAACATGTAACTGTTTTCCTGATTGATCTGTCAACTGCATCCTTATACTTGATATTTGATCTTCAACGTTTAAAGGATAATATATAATATGTTGTGGAGTTATTTGCATGAGAGAACCTGGCGGGACTTCTGGTGAGAAACTGTAAATCGTTTGACCTTTGCTACCTTTTGATGTATAAGAGCCAGAAGCAGTAGAGCAATTTACTAATATTGTATTTACTTCTGTTATATTTGCTGGCAGTTCACTGTCATATGTAATAGGCTGATCAAGTGCAGTGTAAGTTTTTTCAGTAAATCCTAACAGTTGTGCAATACTTCTTTCTCTTGGTTCAAGATTGATTGCTATATTTTTCAAAGTTATCCTAGTTCGCAATGTGTTATAATTTGCTGCTAATTCAAAATTATCAGCCACACCGTTAGCTTTTGTTATGAGCTCTTTGATTGTCTTGTTTAGATCTTCAATATTATAAGCTCCTTGCGGAATTTTTATTTTTTTTGTTGTAGATATTGGAGATGTTGTAATCATAGTAAAATACATTTCATCGTTAACATCATTTTTCACGTTAGGTATAGCATTCCAGCAAGTACAAGAAATTAATCCAATTTCATATTGTTTTGCAGGATCTAGTTCTATAGGTGGAATATAATTTACTGAAAAATTTGCGCTATCTTCTGTAGACTCGCTAGAGTTTAGTAATAATGTTGTTTGCATTCCTTTAATATTATATCATTTTACAAAATTAAGTCGCCGCGATTAAGTCGCGGTGTAAAGTTTCATATTCGTCAGATGTTAATAATTCACTCGATCTTAGATGATCAAGTATGTCAATGATTTCATTATCAAGTTCAACACTAACATTCCCAGCTTCCTTTGATGATATTAATAACATTAATCTACCTATCATTTCAGTAGTTGAAGTAAATACTTTTACACCAGTTCCTGTTTTTTCTTTTCTATATTTTTCTACACGAGATTTATCGAGTTTATCAAATTTTCTTTTAAAACTCCACCCTTTACCAAAAGGTTTTGCTCTGCTATTTTCTGCTGTTTTTTTAAACGTGAGAGCAATGACACCCTTTCTCATTCTTTCATAAAGTGGAATCATATTATCAATCTCTGTAACCGTGTTTAATTCATCTTTAGCAGCAGCTCCGTCATTAAATATTACATCAAATTTATCGATTAATGCTTGATATTCTGCATCAGTCCACTTGCTTATATCATCAATACCCCTTATATTTTCTTTGTTTAAAAAATCATCATATTCACTACCTTTTATCTCATCATTTGCTCTTTTTGTAAAATAAAATCTTTGATCTCCAACTTCCATAAATTTTACAGTAAGATCACCGACTCTTTGTTGCTCCTCTCTGATATCTTTTATGTCTCCTGATAAACTTGTTATAATATTTGTTATTCCTTGCGTTGTTAACTCTGCTAATCTTCGCTCAAGTTCCAGCGGATTGTTTATCAATCGATCTGTTTCTGCTTGTCTAGCCGCAGGATCAGCTATATTTGCTGTAAGTGCCTCAATCAGTTTTCTCTTTTCTTCATCAGATCTAGTAACAAGTTTTGCAGCAGCTGCTTCCTGTTGTTCTCTAACAATTCCAACCAAACCTTTTTCCTGTAGTTGCTTAAGATCTTCTTCTGACAGTGGTTTAGTTTCAGGTTGTTTACCTAATAATGCTTCAGTAACCGGCTTGAAAATTGTAGCTGTTGTTTCTGTAGCAGTTACTTGCCCACGTCGCGCTTCTTGTACTTTTTGCTTAAGTGATGCCTGAGATTGAGCAAGTTTTTTTAGATCTTCTATGTGTTGTCTGTATCTTGCTCGTTTGTCCATTATTATAATTATAAATTTTATAAAATTGAAACGCTTTATTGTAAGTAAGTGTTAATACAACAGCGAAACATTTTAGTTGGATCATTTGTAAGTTTATCAAATAAGAAAAAGTTAAATTTATCTTTTGTAGCATTACGGTAAAGTTCAATAAACTTATCTTTTGTCACGCCACCGCATTGCTCGCTTGCAATATTTCTAACGTCAACATTATCCAGTCCTGGAAATAAAATAAAACAACCCGTATTTCGCCTAATAAACCTATCAACATTATAAAATCCTTGAGCGAGATAAACAGAATTACACTGTTTGTTACGGGACAGTGAAAATATGATCTTATTTTATTCATCTCCATGTTGTTTAGCGGAATATCATCAAAAACTACTATCTTATGTTCATCTGCATCAAGTTGATTAACTGGAATAAGATCTTCTGGCTGCCTAATTATAAAAAAATCTTCACCAGCTTTAAGATCATCACGAAGCTTTTCATTATACTCACTTAATAACTCATACTTATCTTGCTGTGGATTGATTGTGTAAATATAAACTCTATCGTAGTTAAAATTATCACCAAGAAGCAAGTTCATAAGCAAATTTGTTTTCCCCGATCCAGTTCGCCCAACAATAAGATAATGACAATCAGGAAGTTCATTGTTATGTTTATGCTTCACTAGTCTCTCTGTATCAAAGTTTAATATCAACGATTTTGCCATTTTTGTATAATATTAAACTAGTGTTGATAATTTTATCTAGGATAGTAAATAATGAGTTATTATACAAAATTTGGAACATTATTAGGAGATTTATCCACAAAAAGTTTTAAAGGTGACTTATCCAAATATGCAACTCTTGATCGGCTCAAAAATGAAATCAATAATTTACTAAATCTTACCAGCGTAGATCCAGATGAAGTTGTCATTTTCCAGGACAAAGAAGGACGATTAAAGACGAGTAATGTAAAACTGTCAGATGTAGTTGTACGAAATACTGCTGCGATTGCTAATAATATCGTTACTTTTAACAATCTAGGTAATATACAAGATTCTGGTAGGTCAGTTAATGATTTTGTTAAAAAAGATGGTGATGTATTTAGTGGGAATATTGTTATGAAACAAAATAAGATTACAGATCTTGGAAACCCAACTGAGGATGGGGATGCTGTCACTAAAAAATATGTTAATGATTGGGACGCTTCAATTACTAATGAAATCACAGCACTCAAAAATGATTTTACCAGTCACGTGAACACATTTTTAAGTTTTCGCAGAAGCATAAACAAAATTAGAGATGAATTTTTTGGAAATCCATCAAATGTTGGCATTACACTCGCTAATATCAAAACAAAATTTAATGATATTAACACAGAACTCAATGATATTATTAGTGGAATTCCGAATATTGTTGAGAAAACGAGTATGGTTAAAATTCCTCACAAACAGATTAAAAATATTGTGTATACTGTTGCATCTGGGTCTAGTACATGGACGAGGCAAAATAATTCTATCAAATACACTGCAGAAGTTACTGGTATGTATAGATTGTCAGTGTTTAGCAGTGCAAAGTTTAGAATATCTACCAAATATCCATTTCGTCATCCAAATGATGACTCATCTGGAGTATTATCTGTAATAATAAACATAAATTCTGAAGAAGAATTTGTACTTGAACCAGTTGATAAAACTTTACAATTAGCGAATTTTCTCTGGTGTTTGGAATTTATAGCTGAATAACCAGCTCTTATTATGGATTAACCAAACATAGGACTATGTGAACTAATATTATAATGAAAAGAAGTATAGTTGATTTCAATCATATTTCAAAAGATATTCCAAAACAAGATGTGGACGCACTAATACAATACTACAAATATTATCACAAAAAACATTGGTGCGTTAAAAAATGTTATAAATACTACAACAAGATCCTTCGAGTAATATCATATCTACCATTGTTAATGACCAGTTCTGGTATAATTTCAAGTGGGATATCGTTAAATCCCTTTTTGTTAATTATATCTGGTATTGGTGTTTCACTTACAGCGGCGTGTAAAAAAGTAGAACCAAGACTTTTGATAAAGAAGCACGGTTGTTTAACATCAATTAAAACTTACAAGAAACTACTTGATCACATCCGGTCTTACCTACGAGGAGTTAAATATAATATGGATGATTTATTACGTGAATTTCGTATTATTGACAATATGTTAACAGACATTCTACCAATGAGGGTTAGCAAGTATGAAAAAAAATATCATAAAAAATATGAGTAACATAAAATTTTATCTAAACTTAAGATATAATATAACTAAAATAATATCATTTTCATTCTAATGCTAGTTTAATTTCCACCTTGTTAACTGAAACATTCTAATGCACAGTTTAATTTTCATCCTGTTATCTTGTGGTAAAACCCGTTTGCCGTCTTTAGAATAATTGTATTCCACACATGCGCTGTTCTAACAAATTAGTCACCTCTGTGTAAAGAGCTTATCGCATTCCAACACCTGTTGTTTTGTTTGGTTACAAAATACCTGTTTACAGGTAGTAGTAGGGGGAAAAAAGAGGTGGGGGAGGGTGAGTCAAAACCCTGTTTTATTTTGGAAATAAAGGGGGTGGGGTGGGGGATAATTTAGGACTATAATTTATACTTGTTTGGAGGGTAAAAAAACAAAGTGAGTTGAAAACCTGGTTTTCTTCTAGGGTGAGTTGAAAACCTGGTTTATTTTGGAAGAAAAGGGGGTGGGGTGGGGGATAATTTATACTTGTTTGGAGGGTAAAAAAACAAAGTGAGTTGAAAACCTGGTTTCCTAATACTACTTATATATATATATATATATATATATATATATATATATATATATATATATATATATATATATATATATATGCATGACAATTTGTTGATATTTGAAGCATTTGCTGCATTCCAAAAATGTGATTGTGATAAAATGAGTATGGGAGACTAATTTGTTTTTATGGCAATTTATATAAAAGCTTTCCTGTTTGAGCTACCAAAGGTAAATTAATACATATTATATTTTGACATTTTTATATATATATATATATATATATATATATATATATATATATATATATATATATATATATATATATATATATATATATATATATATATATATATATATATGTATATGAATATGATTTCAACCAAAGTATTCACATTTTCTCCTCAACAGACTATATTTTGGAATATATCTTCAGGTGATTTTCTCTGAAGTTTGTTTCAAGCATTAATAATGAGGAATTTTTGAGGAAATAATATCTTTTTATATATGCTGAATTTAAACATTATTTCTTTTAATCGCCCGCTTCATTTCCAAAAATATTGTTACGATTCTGTGTTCTCAAACTCAGTAACATAAATGAGCGAGAAAAATAACAAATGTAGAAAGTGCCAACTGAATCTCGGTGATATTCTAATTAAATTCAAATATTGTACCCTTTGTTTTGCCTGTTGTATGGAAAATGCAATGATATTGCCCATAGTATTTAACCCACACATATAGGACAAAATGACTATACATTAGTAGTTTACAAAATAACTGTTACTAGTTCGGTCCACAATGAACTTTATTTCTGGACTAGGTTATATCGTTGATATCTAAGTCGTATAACTAACGTCAGATTTTCTGAATCATCAAGTGTGAGTGATCTTTCCTTTGCATACTGAAAACGAAAACTGGATATAGTACCTATAATTATTCCCATTAATAATGTCATTTTTTATTTTGATATGGGCTAACATTTATACACACATGGTACATATATATATATATATATATATATATATATATATATATATATATATATATATATATATATATATATATATATATATATATATATATATATATATATATATGTGTATATAATATATCTTCCTGGATACAATTTGTTTCTATGTCAAATCAACTGTAGATTAAACCATTAGTGAATGCAGACGATTTGATATTTCAATAAAAACATTTTATCATATTTGTCCTTGGATAACCACATTTAAAGAATATATTACTTTATAAAAAAAAATGTCCATTCCACTGAGTCAAACGCTTTTTCAAACTCAGCCTAAATAAGTAATTAAGGAATAGTGAAACGTATCATTCAAGTTTGAAATATTCTCTCTTATGAAATCGTCCTTTTAGAAGTAATGTTGATTCTAATATGTAATTGTGGGAAACGCGTTTTTAATCTTACGTTTAATACGTACAGAAACAAGGTGCTATAACTTACTGAGCAGTACAATGGTTCTCAATATTTAAATTAATGTATTGTTTACGCTCATCATCTTTTGGTACTTCTTTCTTAGTGGATTAACCAATCTCATAATCAACGTTAACATCCTTACTAGAAACTGTACGATACCTTTCCAAATTATTTTACAGAATTACACCGTAAATCCGTCAGTCCGTTTATATGACACGTGGATATTTAAGGAATGTGTCTGTTCATTTATCATCTATCAATCTAGGAATGTTTGAAACTTAGGTAGCATTTCAAGATCAAAACAATTTACCAATCTTGTTTCCAATGAAGTTCCGAAAGAAAAGACTTTCCACCTGTATCATTTGTTTTAAACTTTAGTGCTTGCTGATATATTATGTTTCGCCCTTGCCCAAATGTCTCTGAAATTGTAACATGTGACACCACAAAACATGATGGCTCTAAGGAAGTCTTACTAACTGAAAAATTATCAAATATGACTAAGTGTGTTAATAAGTAATTAGGCCGACCACATCACTGTCACTATCGTTAAAGTAATCATCCTACGATTTTGCATTTTTGTATGTGCCGGCTGATCTAAAAGCAAAATAAATACGAAGAGGTACAGCTGTCTTTAGGACAAAACAATAATTCCCCAAATTTCAAATTTTTCAAAATAATACTGTTAAATATTTATTCATTCTCTCTCTCTCT
>JAEAOA010001922.1:400000-420654 GCA_016746295.1 Potamilus streckersoni
ATGCGTATATCAGTAACATAGATATAGAATCCACTGTATATACAAACGTGGTTTAAATGATAACTTCAAGAAGTAAACAAACTCACTTCTGATTGCAGAATAATCTGGACATGAATGGGTCTCCTAACTGACAGATCTTTATCCAACCACATCATCTTTACTTAGCATATATGGGATGTAAATCCGACACGAAAATAAATATGTTGACGTCTTCTGTACAGTCTATTTTTCAAATCAAACACTACAATTATCAGGTCACAAATTCATTGCAGTAAATGTGGAACTTTTTTGCATCCGGTAATCCTATTTCACATGAAAATCGCAACAATATAACGTTTACCGATAGTTCTTAAACACAAATTTTTGGTACACTTGTATTCTACTGTCTGCCTGTCATGTGTACCGTATCAAACAATTGGCAGCATCACATCGCATTGATCATTCTGTTTAGAAAAATGATTTTGTGGTTACAAAATGTTGTTTTTTCGGCTGGAAGCTTTTTTTTATTTATTGTTTGTAAAACAATACAATCTTCTTTTACCAGTTCAGCTTGGGACTATATTTTATGCACAACAAATGAAAAGTACACCGTCTGTCAGAATTAACGAAATTATTCGTTCTTCGATCTATCTAAATAATTTCCACTGAAATAAAAACTGTGAAAAAAAATAGGTAGCGATTTAATATTAAATTTATGAAACTCGTTGAATAATGTCCAGCTTTTGCCTTGTTTCATAAATTCAATATTAAATCGTTACCCATTGGAGATCCTCTATATATAACATATCATGTCATGAAGCAACGTTTCTTTCCACATTTTAGTAGTTGTAAATCCAGTCTTTGTCAGACATACATCAATGGACGATTCTTTGAAGGTATCTTTGCTTGTGAATTGTCGATGACTGCAAGTCAAATTATGTCGATTTTATGTTGAACCTGTGCATTTTTTATTGGATGATATTCTTGGTTTTAGTAACAGGTATAGTACATATGTTTAATAGCTATATTATTTCTGGTCAGAAAGGACAATTGTTCCATAATATCTTGTGTATACTTTACTAAAATTCAAGATATCGTGCATACAGTTCATTGCAAATGTATTGCATTATGTCTAAAATATTCCCCTTATGTCTTGCAGACACTCTCTTGGTAACAGCAAGCTTGAATAATTTATATCTTTTGAATAAAGGAGGCACCCTTATCCGTTTGTTGAAAACAAATTATATCACTGAATCTATGGTTACGTATATCTGATTAAATTGCTTGTATTCATTGTATTTAATTGCAGTAAATATTTTTACCTGATTCGTGATTCTATTTTTAGTAGTGAGATATATTTTTATCACAAAGTTGTTAAGACGAGATAGTAATAATTGAGAATTATCATTGAGTCCGTTTTACCTTGATAAAGGAAGTTAAAATGCCTGGTCAGCATCATAGATATGCTTTCATCATCATCGCGTTTTTATGATGGTCTATACTGGCGGACGTGACATAAATAGTGTAGTAAGAGATCACATGACCAGTCTTTCGAGATTTGAAAATAGTTTTTGAGTAATTTTTTGAGGTTAAATAAGCATTCTTAATATTTGTTTAGGTCAGTCATTTAAAACCTTGAAGGCACACGTCTGATACGTTGAAGCCTTGAATGAGGAAACGGAATCTAACATGCAGATAGTGGCAAGGACTCAAAGGGCATAGTCACATATTTTACACTTTTTCCTCAAACAGCGTGCTGGCAATGCTGTGCGTTATATCTTTTATAGCCTTACCAATTTATGTTTGTACATTTATAAAAAGATGTTTATATTCATATGTGATAACTTATGTTACAGAAAATGGGGCTTTAATAGGAGGCGTTGCTGGTACGACTGTTGTACTGACTATGATCATCATCATTGTTGTTGTAATCTTATTGAGAAGGTATGAAGAAGAAGATCTATATTTAGAATATAGAATCACTCAAACTCAAACTTCTTATGCAAGATATTAAAATGGAATCATAAACATCAGACAGCTTTTCTAATGGCACAATTAAAATACACTTTAAAATGAATTAACATATCTTGATGTGAAGATATGATGGCACCGTGGAAAATGATATACGAAAAGTGTTCTTCATAATAGCGCTTCATTGAATGAAGTGCAAAATTTGATTAAATAAACGAATGTTCTTAAATTGTGAATTTCGTAAAGCATGTATGTTGTCAATGTAATTATAGGCTTTGACTATTTATAAATTTTAAAATTCAATTAAGTATGAACTGAAAATAGCCTGTTCAAAACAAAACGCTTGTATGATCCTTGAATATTTTTCAAATTTGACCGATTACTTCACTTTGAATTCATACTTAATATCATACTTTAATGCCATTGTTCGCCTGATGTTCTTTAAGTGCATAATAAATAGCCTTTCTGTACTTCGTTTATCTTTCGAAATCTTTCCAGTGTTTTGTTTAATTTTTAATATTATTTTATTACCTATGGTTGTTCTCTAAATTTAAAACATCATCAAATAACAAATTTAGATGCGAAAATATTGTAATATTTTTAAAACCATTTTGCGAAAAGATTTTAGAAGAAGTTTTGTTGTTTTTTTTTATCCCAGATCAAAACAGACGCAGAACAAGAACTCTAGCTCACAAAACCCTACAATGCAAGTAAATCCGCCATATGATGACGTAAATGGAGAAGTTCCAAATACTGGTAAGCACGCATCGATTCAAATACAACACATGGAAAAAGAATCAATAACATACGCTACCACAACTAAAGTTCCAGGATCTTCTGAGATCACACGAGACAAGTATAATGGCATTACAACCAACGAGGAACAGTCGAGGACTGATGTGTATAGTAAGGTACAAAAAATACCAAAAACAGGACGGAATTTGATTGCTATGAATCAGCTTGCGGTTGGAGATGAAGAATATGACAAAATCAACTTCGACAAATCTTATCAAGCACAAAAAGCTGCAGATGTTTACAATAAGACTATTTTTTGCCGTAAGGAGCAAGAAGAGGTTTTAGAAAATGTTTATAATACAACGGAATTCTACCATAAGCATCACGACATGGATGCTGGGAATGTTTATGACAAATCTAACTTTGATGGTGATCACACAGTTTATGACAAAGCTAACTTTGATGGTGAGCAACAAAACAAGCATAGCGAAAATGCGCATGCTGGCGAGAAAAGTGCTTCCCCAGGTCAACATAGCACATATAATTATGCCAAGGCATATTTCCATCAGAGTCCAAATGACGAGCGTAGTGGTGATGCATAAAATACAATAAAACTTCAACTGTAATCCTCGAGCTGAGCATACTGGAAAACTTATGGCAATGCCTGTTCATATGAATCAACCTAGGTGGTAACGGTTTCCTACAGTCACTTCTGACTTTAATGGATTGATGCTTTTTGATTTTGTAGCAAAGGAACGCTAACAGTTAACCTACTATAAATGATGATTTTTACTTTGCCCATAGTTATGTCAATGTGTTGGTTATTTGTATATATATATATATATATATATATATATATATATATATATATATATATATGCTAAGTTTTAAACCACGTCGGTACATAAATTTGGTGGACGTAAAGGTAACAGGTTGCTACTAAATCAAATAAAATCTATTGTCAGCTGTTTGAGCCTTCCAGAGATGGTTCTTATTTTGTACCTTTCAATTCTGTAGAAATGTCGTTTCATTTTTTATTTCAGTGAGTTTCATGTACTCTCTGTACTATTTCGTTACTTAAGTATTTTTATCTCCTGCCGCGAAATTATTCAGAATAGCTGAAACTAATTGATTTACGGTAGCTTAAAATTAGCCCTGAATTTATTTCGTATTTAAATACTAAAATTTCAATTGTTTGTTTATATTTCTCATTATTTCCCTCATTATTGTTTTTTTATTATACTGCTTTCAATAGCTGATAAACGCAAATATATTCATGACCATTCATGTTTGTGAAAGAAACACAACATACTAATGTCATAAAGAGAGTAAAAGGACGGGAAGCGATGGAACCCTAGAAAGTCCATGCTGCGCATCCTAGCAATTTCTTGATTTTAAACGAAAGATTGTACATTCTTCAAAAATTAAAACGTGTCTGTTTTGTATATGCGTTTGTAGACTGCTCATAATAATCTTCGATAATAGTTCTTCCATTTAATTTATCAAATCAAGATTTAAAGGAACAGTTGGATTGCCGGCCTCACCTCCAAATCAAAAACCCTTGGGATAGTTGTGTGTGTGTGTGTGTGTGTGTGTGTATACACACATGTGTTCGGGCATGTACATGCATGCATGAATGTATATAAATTATTATTTTTCAACTCCATAATAATGCATATTTAACCACACATGAAATGCTGTTGACTTTTCTCTTTAATATTTCATTCAAATACAAATACAGAGCTGGTGTACGTTTGTTCAAGGTATATTTCTATGTTTATATGCTTAAATTAAAACAAATGTACAATGTCATGTGACCTTGTTTACTTAAAGTAGAAGGTTTAGGGAATTCCAACTACACGCAAAATATAAAATTGCTATGGTTAAGATGTTTATAATCGATCATAGATACTTACAAAACCATTTAGAATAAAAAATTAGAATCTCGGGAAGTAAGTGCAATTATATGGCACAAAGATCTCCACAACGTAATCTATTACCGTTTTGAGTTATATAACGCAACGAGTATATGGTAACTTTAGAGATAAATGGTCTGCATTTAAAAACTGCAGTATTAGTGTCTGTGATGTTGGATTTGTAACAAATTCGCGGTCATTATCGCCATGGTGTTTGCAGAGTGGCAGTTTATAGTGATGTCTAGCACTGAAGCGTCATGCCGCAGAAATGTAACACTATGTCTGATCAAGTCACATTATCCTGATATCAGGCAGACCAGAACTAACGCGAACCAGTTCACGCTGAGCGTCTAGTGAGGCAGCTGTTGGTACCAGTTTTATAAGTTTTTTGTATGACTCAGCCGCAGTTCGAACCCGCGACTTTCCGCATCCGAAGCGGATGCTCTAACCACAAGGCAACCGGAGCGATCTCATTTAAAAAATAAAAACTGAATTAAATAATGTTTACTTCTAATTGAACTATTGTCAATAATAACGTCATTGTGGAGGGGGAATTGCACACTGGATCTTATATATTTGAATTAATGTTTTTTTACTGTATTTTGTTCATTCCATCCATTCTGGAATCCACTTTGATATAATATATAAATCTAGTTCCTCTTTGATCGTGTAGGTTATTAAACTGCCCTGTAAATATATAGGAACAGCCAACATCATAAAGAACGCTTTTCCATTTTCGTGTTCTAAGCGTATGATGCCTCACCATAGAAGTAATGAAGTCCAGAGAAGTGTTGAACAAAGTCTAACATCAGCATAAACACACACGAACCCAATCTCAGCCCAGCCATCTCAATTAAACATGGAGATCCCATAATGGTCTTCATTTTGGACGGTTCTTGGCTGGACAAACAAATATTTCTGATCAAAAACAAATTTGGCGTGAAGACCACCATATGACGCCATGCAATGTCATTATTATATCTAAGATTTTCATTAACCTGTCCACGGAGTCCATCGAGCTGACCATTCAGTCACGAATAACTGAGCTCATTGTTTGGCTTCAACAAGTATGCACAATTTGCTATCTTCTCCTATATTCTCAGTTACTTCGACTGCGACCGTGTATCATCCATGCAAAAATCCCCGATTCATACAAGTTCGGTTTTCGACTGTGGACCAGGATGAGCAAGAGATCGATTTCCGATGTAACATTTACAAAATACGTCTAAAGATATACTTTATATACGTGATATTTGAGAAAATGTCAAACGCACGCAGACGTGAGGGTCATGTGTGTGTGTGTGTGTTGTCAGCGCAAGACGTCCTGTTTACTCAACATATTAATGAAATGGCTGTAATGATGTTGTCCAGTGATTTTCGTATGGGCTCCAAACGTTCTTTGGTGCTATAACATTTGCGATAAATGCGAGTCGATTTTAGCGGGAAAAGCGCTGTATGTATTGTACGCGGGTACAATATATTGGAGATAAAATACCTAGGTTTCCATAGACAAAACCAAAGATTCAAATTGCATTTCATTCCAGGATAATTATGCTAGAACCCATTTCTAAAATTATTAAATAATCGGTGTCTAGCTCAGTTGCCAACAGAAAGTATCGATTCAATGATTGCAGACGTGGTAATAAATGTGGGGATTCGAATGAAACAACTATCATTAGTTTTAAATAGGAATCAAGTGACCTATGAACAGGCCAGTAGTAGAATAATATTTTGCAGTTACGAACGTCTTAAGTTCTTCTAAGCTTAAACGTCGCCAAAAACGGACAGAATTTGGACAACCAATCAAGTAGGACGTGTATATCACATGCTATAGTCAACCATGGGCCACAATCAAAACATCGACACCTTTCCACGTTTACTTTAATACACTTGATAATCAGACTGGTGTTATTGACAGGTTCACGTATGTGCTACTCTCCAATTTGGGCGGATTAATGAAGCTTTTTGACGCACTTATGCTAAATGCGTATTGTTTTATCTAATTGCCTAATTTAAAATAACGTCGTATCACAAGCTCAAGATTTGTCTTACCAAGACCAGTTTTCAAAAATATATAGTGCAATAAAACAAATTATTGCGGGATCATATTGAGGACTTCTACGCCAAGGTTAAATGGAAATGTCCTCCATTACCTAAATACTAACACAACTTAGCAAGAATGAAGCGTCAAGTCAAAGGAATACGTCAGTAACATTTTCATTATCGGTGTTGGACGTGAGGCAAATATCAAAGAATGGTGGAATATTTTCATTAGTCAAGGCCATTCTGACACTATATCGGCTGTGATTACTGAGCTTGCAAAAGCAGATGCATTAGGAGCCGTCGGAATTATATCCATGATTACTCCGAAAATAGTGTCGGGACCTTTGATGAATCCATATCATGTTAATAAAAAAGGGAAAGGTCTGCTTCTAAACTTCGCGATGGCCAAAGTCGAGCGACCAGGGTTGCAATTGTGGATTTCGCCAGTGACAAATTTAGACTCTCTCACCATGATTAAATCTGTGAGCTATATGCTAGATGGTCTTAACTTTGGGTGGGCATACATCAATGCTAACCTGCATATCGGAAACCGGCATCTTTATCCTGGATTCGACAATATAACATGAAACTAACAGGGACGTATACGCATCGATATCTTTAATATTTTGGCTACATGGGCTAGTGCCAGCACGTGAAATTGTTGACTATTTAAACGAATTCTGTCATCTCTCGTATACTGCTCTTTTAGTCATCGTTGCTGTTTCAAACCCGAATAAACTGCATAATATGCGGTCTTCTTGTTGTTAAAGCACTGTTTTTATTCGCAAACATCCACACCCAGTACGCGCTTGTTTAGTTTGCAGTGCTACTTTCAATCTACACTGCAAACATATACGAAATGCTTATTGTCATTTTTGTCCGGGCTAGACTATCAACCCGACGCTGCGTAGAACATATAACCAGGTTCACAACCAAGGCAAATCCAGTAGAGTTGAGCATCCAGTTGTTTAAGTCGCCCCAATGTCGAACTTGAAAACTGGACTTAAATAACGCTGTTAATAAGATGCGAGTAACCGACGAAAAAAACGGACCTAAATCGTCAATAACTAGAGAATCAGAGATTATGTGTATGTTGCCTTTATCAAGCAGTATTAGAGGATCACAATCAAAACATGAAAAACGGAGCAAACCTTTAGTTGCTGTATATATTGGTTTGTTGATATATGCATCATACTTTTGCGATCTCTATGCGCTTCAACCGTAATAACAGCCTGTGTTTTATCCACAAGGAAAATGCTGGGATCAAACACCACATGGCTTTACCGTCCGTCCCTTCGCGGGTTTATATGCCGGGACTCTTGCAGTATCGAGATCCTTGTGATGGGTCTGAATGCGAATGCGTCTCACGCAATTACAATTGCAAACGTTTGTAGACAATCGTCAATGAAAAGATTCATAGGAAAGTATAAGGAGATTCGAGCTTTGGAACCGAAATAGGTACGTCGGTCTCAAACGACCGTTATGGTTCTGTTCTTGGTGAATTATGTACTAAATGTTATCTAAAGATTAAATGTTTCTGTGAAAACGTTTTTTGCATACAGCAATACAGCAATAAAACTATATGGGTTCTCACATTTATAATCAACACAGGTAGTATATAAGTGCAAGTGAAAGTAACATATATGTACTTTTCATGCTAATATTAAGATCATATTTTTTCTTTTCAATTACATTTATTAAAGCTTGATTGGCACAGGTTTACGCATGGTATTGACACTTTATACCTGCATTTATTTCACTCACTTAACTGGTCACCAGTAAAAAGTGAGTGTTGCTGTAAAGCCATACGTTTCTTCTTAAAGTATGCTATGCTATGTATAAACAGGAGACATAAGAGCGAATAAATGTCTATCTTTTTTTGCACAAATCTAAATAGTTCTTTCAATTGTAAACCTAATCAAGCATAAAATTAAATACTCTATATTACTTTCATGAATGAGACAGGGCATCACCAAACTCGGTTCCGTGCATTCATTGTTATATAATTTCTAAATTATCTGTGTCCACGGTGGTCCTAACACTGTCATCGTCTGCAGTTTTGTGCAAACGGGCTGGCTTTCCGTACTAACAGGGCTCCATGTTATACACACTACGGAAGAGCATAGTTTTGCTAGCCAAAACAATTAAGTAGTTCATCTATTTGAGTAACCGCCGGATAATCTTGTAAATTGCCATAAGGTTTAGAGTTGAGATTAATAGCCTTTGAACAGTCGCTTGTTAAAACCAGGTGAATAGTAAATGTGTAGCTGCCATTATATTCCTTTGCTTCATTCGACACTGTAAATATGGGAGGCCAACTGAGTATTATATATATATATATATATATATATATATATATATATATATATATATATATATATATATATATATATATATATATATATATATGTGTGTGTGTGTGTGTGTGTGTGTGTGTGTGTGTGTGTGTGTGTGTGTGTGTGTGTACATACGTGTGTAGTTGTGCATTTATCCTGGAACTGGAAATGACTGGGGAGAAAGGTCGTCTTTTACACAGAAAACTTCCATTTCACATCCAACGCGCAGACGATAACTGATTTTGGGCCCCTTTGGTCATAATCAGACTTGAAATTATAAGTCAATGAATGAATTGACTAAGTAATTTGCATTTTTTATCTAATTTACGCTTTTCGGTTTCCATAAACGGTTAAGAGTTTATAAGCAAACGGTGAAGTATATTCAGACTAAAGTAGTAGTAGATTTGTTCTAGTAGTACTAGTACCATCATTATTATTGTCAATATTCTTAGTAGCTTTAGCACTAGCTGGTAGTTGGTGATGAAGAAAGTACTATCACTATTACAATTATTATTATTATTATTATTATTATTATTATTATTATTATTATTATTATTATTATTATTATTATTATTATTATTATTATTATTATTTTTATTATTATTATTGTTGTTGTCCTTATTGGATTGTTGTTTGCTTCTATCGCATAACTTTAATTCTGGTCATGTTCAATCACGTAGTAAATCATCTGCTGTTTAAAACAACGATGCAGGTTTGTTGATGGTGGTGGTGGTGGTGGTAGCAGTGCTAGGTACGTTGTTAGAATAGTTGTTTATGGGTCTTTATTGTTAAATTCACAAATTATGATACAAATATCGCCTTTCTTTATGGAGTTCTGAAATTAAATTTCTTCTACAGTACCCTCGACCCAACATCTAATAAGTCACAGGTGGATGTACATTTATAATATCTAATTGCATCCAAAAATATACTGATATTTTATGCTCGTTAGTGTGACACATCCTGAACATAATTTCAATCACTGTTATTTATATTTTAAAACGACATAACATGTTAGTATTAATGTCTTGTAAAATGCACACCAACAGGATGGCCGGTGACCATATGTGATGAATGCCTTCCTAAGATGTAACCTTTAGTACCTGTAATACCAAGAAGGGTTCATATTCCGAGTGTTTGTATCCGAGAAAACGAAAAACACCACATTATTTATCACTTAGTCTAAAGCAGACAATACAATTTGTATTATACTGGAATCTAAAACTAATTCAAATTTAATTTGCAAATTAATATGTTTTAAAATAATGATTTGTTTAAAATCACAGTGTTCAACCACAGAAATAGAAAACCTAACAACTAGTTTATACCATGGTTTTGACATGTAACAACGAATAAAAAGCATCATCCTAAATGAGACTAAGTTATACCGTCGTATTGTCACATTCCATTCTTTATGAAAACAAAGTTGTAATTTTCCTGCGTTTTTGTTGTTCATTAAACCTAATATTTTTCGTATTAATTCCTTGAAAAGACATCGTGTACTGATAGGAATATTATACGTTTTCGATCTTTCTGTACTCATAGTGCAGCAAGCACTAAGCGCCAAACAAATATAATAACCAGATAGTATTCTTAACTGTCTTCAATATCACGATAACCCAAGCGCTTTTTACTGCTATCTCTTTTCCTTCACTCGGGTACCTATCAAAATGAAATCTTCTCTGAATGAAACCTATTTCTCATCAGTGCTAGGTATGATATTTTCCTCCTATACTGTACCATGTTTGTAATTTACTAGACATGTTTAACTTGAACGATAGTATGTATCTTGAATAATTATAACTTCATGCTTTACGTGCTTGACGACTATATTTGCCTAATGTGTGTTCGGGATCGCAAGCTTTATATGTAGTTTTTTTCTTATCACAAATGCACAAAATAAATGTTTCTTCTAATATGTTTTATTTTTATCGGTGAAGAACTATATATATATATATATATATATATATATATATATATATATATATATATATATATATATATATATATATATATATATATATATATATATATTGCTATTTTTAAAATTAATTTGCCATCCACCAGTTATTGAAATACTTGAATACTATATGTTTTCTGTAAACAATTGGAATATATCTCATTTGGGTAGTTTTAAGGTGCAAACTATATAGCGAATAACCCAAGATAAAATATCATTCATTTAATCATAAAATCAATAGATGTTGGCTTCGTCTAGTTTGGTAAAGTATTCCCTTGAAACCACACCATTGTTACATTGGTTCTGGCATAATTCCAAGTCTAATATTGGCATAGCTATTCCGTTCCTCATTAATTACTCTTTCAGACATGATGATGCGTTAACAGTCACCAAAAATATCGCTTAAAGCTCCTAATGCTAGTGTTGTTAGGTCTTAAAATGTACATGAGAACATTAGGCATAATATGTATGGATATTATGTAGAGTTTTACATAATATTTTGCATAGTTTTGAAATTTCAAATATACAAACATATTTAGATATATGTTGTTCAGGTATTGGTGCACCACATCTCTGCGGTAATTATTACAACCTCTCTGCTATCAAATTAACACGTCAAAATGTGTTTGCTTGTTGGGTCATTTTACATATTGCTTTATTTACGTCATTATAATAAGCTTGACCCAGTTGCTATCTTTACCACTAATTACCAGTGTCAATATTACATGCATATAACTAATATGCCACTCTTCTTTTCTGATTCTCCTTTTAGGTGCCATTTTTAAAATTGTGCCATACATCCATTTTTGTAACTAAATTTTATTTTGGTGATATATGAGCATGATCACTTAATATATGTTGCACATATTTCAGAACATAACAGATGGTTCTGCCGACTTAAGGTTTACGTTTATATTTATACTTGCGTTTTCTTTTAGTGCGCAATAAGACAAATATTTGTTAGATCCCAAAGAACGGTTGCGCTGCATGTGTAATGTTAATTATTCCAGTGAAGCATTTGTTATGTACTTTCGCTGAAGTTTTGTTCAAATACGTTATTAAAATAACAAATATTACCCATCAGTTACTTTCTTCATTTTATATGTGCTCAAGATATTTATAATTCTTCTTATGTATTCGGAATGCCTAAGATCTATTTACTATTGATATTGGGTGAGTTGCTGGCTAAGCTTTATTGTAATGTCAAGGTGACATTTTGCATAAACAATCTCATGCATTGTTTACACTTGCTGCCACCATAAAATTTATACATATTTATTCTTTTTTAAGTCTAAATAATTTAGCGATAATACGTCTTTTCAAGTCTTAAAATGTATTAACAGGATATGATTTTCTCTAACCTGTTTTCATTAGTTAATTAATTATATAAGTCTATATTTTAACCTTTTCAGTATGAAATTGTCCACTTTATGTACTAACTATAGCTAATTCAAAGCGAAGTTAAATATTCATATCAGACATTATCTTAAATCTATTTGAAATGCATGTATTACCTTATGTAACTCAATTCCACGCGGGTGAAGTTGTCCTATCTGATCCGAAACCTTGCATTCACAGCAAGGATGGACGGAATGGCATATTCGTGGTGGAAGAAATTTATATATGCTCACTGATTTTATTGTGGGCTATGAAATTAAAATACACTTTAACTGTTTCAATCGGCATTGCAAATCATCTAAACAATTCAACCTTTATTGGCGTTTGTGTATTTACCTGACAAGTGATAGTTTTGTATATGATGTTTTAGTCAGCTTATTACGTACACATGATGATTGTGTTAGGCAGCGTTTGCCTTTTTTTATCACCCACACAGTTCACATCTGACTTTTTCATTGCTTGTCTAAAATTGTTTGCTTGATCTTTTCAAATTATTTTAATCGTAGATTATGTTAGATCAGCTTTTTAAAACAGCATCCACTGTAAAGACTCGTCACAAATAAGTATAATTTCATTTTAGGAAGCAATAGTCAAATTAATAAGTCTACGAAAAAGTCCCTTTATTCAAGAAATATTTCGCCTAGTACTAATGCAATCATTTTTTTAAGAATAACAAACAACATATAACCCCATGCAAACGTCAGATCGTGGATGTGTTGTGTTGAATGACAGCTGTTATCCTTTATCATTGCTGACATTAGTTGTTAACAATATGTTGCCCTAATTTTGTAAAACATCTTTGCTTGGCAATAAGGGCAGAAATACGTATGGATTAAGATCATGATACAGTTAACCTAATTTGTAGTATCTCAAACAGGTTTGATGATTTAAAAAAAACAACACGTGTAGCAATTGTTTTAAGGAGATTTCAAATCAATTTCAAAATGATGATTTGAATAGTAGAAAGAAGCAGTAACATGTAAACAAACGTTTGTTCAACAGGATAAATATTTTGTATCTGCAGTTATGTCGAAATCTAATATACGTTATCGCTTTTACTTATTGGTTCTGACCAGACTATACTAAAATATATGCATTTATTAGAATTGTGCTTTAACATGAGTGTGTACAATAAAGAAACATTTTGCAGAACAGCAGCTTTCCAAACAATTGCTCCTGCGTCCAATTTAAACGGGATTTTTTTTTTCTCCCAATCGTTCAGTAGTACCTTTTTATTTGTGCATTGCCCAATTTATAAAATGATTTAAGATTCTGAGAGTAACACAGTATTATACTTGTTTACGTTACTGAGCTGACATCAAATGTCTCGGAATTAATACATGATACAGTATAGTAATAATTAAAATTCCACCAAGAGTATACAATGTAGTACAATACGAACTATCTAGTAATTCAGCTACGACAGAATGACATATTTATATGCGCTATATACAACTGATCGTTGCCGTCTTGTTCATACAACTTCAACACGGATACAACAAATGTATAGAGACACTTAACCGCTCTTATTTTAATGTTTCTTATATCTTTCTCTTCCATCGCTTGTAGGAGGTTTGATTGTTTCAGAAATATATATTGGAATACGAATGTACACTATTTAGCTGATCTTGAAATTGTACTATACAAAATGCATTTCGTTATTGTTTCTTAAACATTTTGTACATTTTCTTTGCCAGTTATATCGTATTTTATTTCCGTTATAGCAAAATTATATCAGAGCCACTCGTTTTAAACATATTTTAGAGCAGAAAATTTAAAACTTTCACAATTTGCAAGTATGTTTAATAACTCTAAGAGTTCATATTACTTAAATGGCTGAGAGACACATATTGGGTCATATAATTTTCATTTTCGCGTTATCTTCTATAATACATTTTTAATATTTAAACAGCTAGGAATATTTCATTTGTTTAGATGATTAAATTTTTCTATGATACTGCTCTAGCTGAAGCAATCTCAATGCATATAGATATCTACTAAGCACTTTAATATTCCAACAGCATTATCTTCACGCTTAAAATGCATGCCATCAACTAAAAGCGAATAAATCAGATTTGTCACAGGTCACACATTCATATTTATTATTCTCTGCTCTTAAATCAGACAATTCATTCGTTGTCACAGTAAATACTTAATTCCATACTTACTTTCAGTTGCTGGAATCAGTTAAACTCGTCCGACAGTTCTTTGATAAAGATTTCAGTTTGAAGGAAGTTATTTGTCTTATTCACCTAGATAAGGTTATCTTTACCCATATATGCTGATTATCCGTCACATAACATCAACATATTATATCTCAAATTAAACTGTCACTAACAGCTGTTATCAAAGTGTATTGTTTTCATTCACAAGGAGTTTGTATTTGCATTACATTTACGTGCAGTTTATGTACGTGGGCGGTGTATTCGGAACACAAAAGTTTACTTTCCCTACTTAACCGTGTTTTCGGCTTCATATTTGCTGTAACGTTAAAAGACTCCTTTGGAATCTGTTTGGCATTCTCAATCTAAATTAATAATTATGAACAATTTGCCAGCAAAATGAGTATGTTCTTTCATGAAAAATCAATGATATCGAATTTAATAAACGTCAAAACCTTTGTTTGCATGACAGTAGCGGTCTAAAAGGGTTTTGATACCTGTATTAAAATTTACATTTCTACATTTCATGCAACATTAAAACGTTAAAGATTTATATACTTATTTCATACTAGGCCGAGAAAAACAAACATTAGTTAATAACTTCTGAAAGTAACCCAATATATTATATTCAACATGTGGGAAACCCATCAAATATGATATAGACATCACAAAGAGTCATCAGAAAACTATGCAAAGATCAATTGTGTTATATTTAATATAATCGATTGTCTGTTTTATTTTTTTAATTCCATTGGATGCTCTTGTAGTGTAACATTGTTTACTGGATTTGACATTGTTTCAATGTTGATTTCAGTTTTATTTGACCTGACTGACATTCTTTTATTGTATTTTAATCTTTCTCAGAGTACGAAACAGTAAGTTGCGTCAAGATCCTACCTGCATTACATGATATTAAGCATAGATTAATTGGTAAAAAAAACTTCCATTTTCTAGAAGAATGAAAATCTGTTTTTCGTCTTAGTTAGTCGTATAACTGGTCTTTAAATAAAGGTTTTATTCAGTGGGGCTTAAAACACTTGACACATTAAGTGGCTTTATATTGGGAGAAGATTGGGTTAAATTTAATTTCCACTGGAAATACAATTAGTTTTCTGACAAATTTCTTGGATGAAGAAATTCGTTGGAATTTATACTGAATTCAAAACTGGAATAATATTTTCAGTGATTCAACGAGAGACTATTGACACAGCAGAACTTCTCGGTGCACAACATGCGCCATCGCCAACCAATTTCGGATTCCATCGGGACTCGAACATAGTTTCATTCGGGACCTTTTATTACGAGGACATCTATTTTAAATTCTTGGATTATCTTTGGATTATTTCGTAAAACCGTGAGATCTTTTTACTCATTTTTCACTTTGTAAATAAATTATTTATGGAAATAAATTATTTGTTAACTATTACAATGCTTGTTGTCTTCACTCTTTTCTGTTACTAATTTTTAAAGCATATTCTCGTAAAAGAAATTGGGTACTCGTCCTTGTGATATGAATTTAGCTGATATATTTCTGAAACCTTTTGGGATTTTTAAAATCTAAGTTCCCCTAGTTTCAAAACTTTTTGAAACCTAAGCATTATTTCACATTTTTGAAATCTTTACTAAAATCAGCAGCTTTTATTTAATGGCATCAAAATTGGAGATCTTTCTTTCAAATCCTTCCTTGGCTCAAAACGTTTCTTTATAAGTAAGTCATCCACTTAGCCGTCGTTTGGTAAAAAGGCATTTCAGTCTAATACTAGTCTTTCTAAATTTCTTTCTTGCACAACTTTTAGAAATAAATCAATTTTATTTTCAAACCTCCTTATCTCTTCATACGTATACATATTGCAAGAAAAAATAAATCGTTTTTTTCTGACTGCTACAAATTGAAAAATAACCATCAGAATCAAGACAGACCTATTTCAAATGTACTTTTTGTCAGAGGTCGTTGTCACGGTTTTGTATTTAAACCAATACATTTGTTGGATCATATATACCCCACTCTGATTTTATTATGGAGAATTATGAACCATTCATGTCAAAGGGTTCTATATCACTCTTGGGAGATTCAGCCAATACCATCCCTATCAAAATTCTAATGGACATGAAAGATTTTCAGAATCTTTAATTATCAGGTACGTTTGATTTTTTTCTGAGAAGTATTTTTCTAATGAGAGTTTTCGTATTCAGGGAGTCAAGTACGGTTTACCTAATGTTCCTCCAGATTGTATAAATCTTGTCATCAGACCTAGTCACGTGACAATTGGAACAGTGTTTTCTTTACCAATTGAGGGCATTAATTTATTACTAGGCAATGACATAGCTAGAGACAAGATTGAGGTTACTCCACTTGTAACTCACGAGACTTGCTTGAAGCAGAAAGTCTTACCTTATTGAAAAAGAATTACCTCAGTGTCGTTTATGACCGCATGAACTACCTTGAGTAAACTTACCAATTATCTTTCTACCAAGATCTTTTACAAGTTTGTCATCGTGTTCGTATCTGCATTTACATATATTATTATTAATTTCAATAATGTCATCTTCGGCAAGATCAGGAAATTCTTTCCTGGCATCTTCTATTAAAGTTCTTGAGACTGATGATGATTAGGAAAGTATTCCTTTAGCTGCAACTTGTATTGGACAGGGTTTTGATGAGGTTACTGTCACTCCTTGTTTGGATCAAACAAAGAGTATTGATCACAGCGATCATCTTTTTACTATTAATTCTCTTAATTCTATTCAATCACTTGTCGTCGAACAGTAAACGTTCCTGAGATCTATTTGTTTCCATTAGTAAAACTAAAGCCATATACGTATATATTTATTATTTCATTAAAATAAGGATTCTTTTAAGATAATGGAGACCACCTGAGGTGCTAGCTGCTTAACTATCAACTTGCATTTCCAAAATCGTACAAACAGGAAATTCTTAGTCTGATCAATGAACTATCAAATTGTAGTTCCAAAATAGTACAGACAGGAAATTCTTTGTCTGATCCATGAAACTCCCCATACCAATCATTTAGCGACTAATATGATTTATCACAAGATCTTGAACCACATCTATTAGGCAAAATTAAAAATTGATGTTTATACATATAACAGATCTTTACTAATTGTTTATTGTATTCTCTGTCATCTTGTATCTTTAAAAAAATGTTTTGCAGGTTTTGTCCTTAGCTAAGGTTTAATATATTGCAAATATATATTAAATGCTTTGCTTGCTATCCATATATATGTCAAATAGTGTCCAGTTATATTGTCAAGGTAATAAATATGTGTTTTGTAGTTAGCTGGGGTTTTTTTACTTTAAAAAACACAATATATATTTTTGAATGACTTTTAATGTATTGTGAATTTTGCAAACTAGTCCTAAACCTACTTTGTTCAGTTGTTTTGGCTGTTCCTTTGTTTCTTTGGTCGTTCTCTCGATTGTTTTTTTTTATTTTGTAACAGTCAGTTTAATAGCTTCTAATCATATCTTTTTAGCAGATTTGAGTGAATTAATGTTTCTGTAACTCCCATGGATATTCGGGTACTGCTGGGTTGAATATATCAAAGTGGTATCATGACAATGGCGTTGTATTGATTAAAAAAAGACTTTCTACTCTTTGTGCCATATGAGAAGCAATTTTGTTTAAACTCCGAACAATTAATATTTAAATTGTCTCCGTTATTTTCAAAATAAGTGTAAAGATACGAATTGTTATTTGTTTCTACATTAAACTAATAAATGAAACTGTCACAAGCTGGACAAATAACCTAACATGCAATCATATATTATCAAATGAAATCTTATAAAACAGATCTAAAAATAAATATTATTATTAATATTCATCCAAATGTTACAATTACGATTTAAAGTTCTTATCTGTTTAGGCACATCAACCTTTTTTCTAAGAACAATATATCACTTACCTCAACGCTGTTAGGAACAGTACTCACATCATCAACTCCCCGATTTGTTCCTCTCCAATGCTCAACCCTTAAGTATCATCTATGTTCGTCAGGGGAAGTATCGTTATATTAGTCATCATTTGTAGGATTTAAATGCACCTACCCATCTCATGCCTTTTCAAGTGGATAGGGCGTCGGCCTCGGATGCGGTAAGCGGTAAGTCGTTAGTTCGAACCCCACCTGGTCATTCTATAGACTTAAAATAATCGTACCTCCTGCTGAATGTGTGACTGGATGGGACATGATGCCACATATCTGAGGCCTGATGCCCGAATGCTAGATATCACTATAAACTGCCACACAGTCATGGGAAGTTGTCTTAGGAATGTATTACTAATTTTTGGCAAAAGCAAATCACAGACAGTGATCACAATTTTTTACACATGCTGATAATGTTTTGATGAGTGTTTTAGCATCACATGCTGACTATCATGTGACCTGAACTCATATATGTGTTATTGAATGGTTTTATTTAAATTTATTATCATATTTGTATTTACATAAAGTATAGTTCGAATATATTGCGACATGTATATTCTTGAAATTGTATTTCTGAATTTGTCTCTATTACTAGAGATAATACTCATTAAAAGAATAGAGTTGTACTAATTGTACTAAGATAATTTTATTCTGATATATACAGCTAAAAATGTGGGGAATAACATTTAACAAGTTTATATTTATTCATTCTTACAGAACAAATTTTAAAATTTATATTACCTTTAATCGTTAAGTAAATGATCTTTGATTTCATTATTTTAATGAATGGAAAGCATACAGACAGGTCGGTTGCGTGCACTTTAACTATTGCCCTTTCTCGGCACTTGTCCAAAGTATCAAGGTAACTATTATATCTTTTAATACCTGTCGTATAGTTACAAGGGACAATAAATATTGTCTATCTTTTTGGATCCCAATATCTTATGAACAACAACTTTGCCTAAATGCACATTCTCCCTCCTCCAAAAACCATTCAGTTTCTTGCACTGAATCAAAATATTGTAACTTGGAACGTCACCATAGGTACCACTCACTACTTTATCTTGCCTAAGCAACTCAAGGGACTTTGATAGCTTCTCAACACTTTAAAGATAACGTACCGTAAGCGATCAGATTATTGCATTACGCTGGATTAAATGAGAATAGTCTGAAACCCAATAAACATGTTTACGAACTAATTTATTGACAATTAAAATTTTTAATGTTCATAAAAAAAGTTGTAAATTATTATTCTTATGATAACCGTATTCGTACATACATATGTCTACGACATATCACAAAATAACAGAATTATGTACAATATATACCTGAACTCAACCTATATTTTAAGCTGTACAATGTCTGTAGTAAAGCATACTCATTGTATACGACGTAGTGGCGTTAAGTGATATGAATGACTTATAGAAATTTCAAATATATGCAGAAATGTTCAGTATAATAAAAAAAATACATTAAATGGAACGGATATCATTTTCAGCTCAAATGGACAGCTTAATAGCAAGGTTTGTAAGAATTGTTACAATAATTGACTATGTATGCTGCAAATTTAGTCTAATCGACAGACGCAGAAGTCTGAGTATGAAATTTATCTGTAGTGTCGACTGAAGAGAAAGAGCCATTTCGAAATTATCAAGGTTAAATCCATACACTTTCGGCAATAATGTAAGCGGCATCTGTATTTGCATTTATATTCAAACTAATATATTCTTTCACAGATTTCCATCACAAATATATCGGCCAGGTTATAACATGTCAGTATCGTTTTTCTAAGGTCACGAGTTGCTAATAACGCATATTTGAATGTTTTCTTTAGCAGCAGGGAGGGCGAACCCTACAAAATTTTTGCGACAAAATCGATTAAAGCCTCAGAATGCCAAATAGAGCCTTCCTACGAAATCTCATATTTTAACCAAAAAAAAATAAAGACCCCATTTACAATGGAGCCTTAGCGATTTTGTCGTAAATATGTTGTCATAACCACCCTCAAATTGCTGCCATCTACATCGCAAATATGTTGTCATCTCGCCCTCCCTGCTGCTGATTAATACAAATTATTTAACCAAATATTTGATCAAGTCCAATACGATATCGTGACCGAGGGTCGTGTAAATTTATTGTTATAAATCCATATGGGACAGACTGAGCATGACTAAAGTAATTTTTAAATCCATTGAAGTCCATATCGGAACAC
>JAEAOA010001923.1:0-95000 GCA_016746295.1 Potamilus streckersoni
AGTAAAAGATTGTAGTCAATTTAATAACCTAAGAGACTGTTTTGGAGATAAATTTAATCTACTAGCTAAAAAAGGAGTTTTTCCATACGAATATCTCGACGATTGGAGTAAATTTGATGAAACATCTTTACCTAGCAAAGACAAATTTTACTCGCAACTTAAAAATGAAAATATCACTGATGACGAGTACAAGTATGCACAAGATATTTGGAAAGAGTTTGATTGTGAGACTTTTGGTGATTATCATGATTTGTATTTGAAAACTGACGTGTTATTATTAGCAGATGTTTTTGAAAGTTTTCGAGAAGTGAGTTATAATAATTACGGACTAGATCCTTGCTGGTATTATTCTGCCCCCGGACTGTCGTGGGATGCTGTTAAAATTTAGTAAGGTAAGGTTGGAATTACTGACTGATGTTGATATGTTCAATTTTATCGAAAAAGGTATCCGAGGCGGTATTAGCGTGATAACGAAGAAATATGCTGAAGCAAACAACAAATATTTGAAAGAGTATAATCCTGACCTTCCTTCAAAGTATATAGTTTATCTAGATTGTAATAACTTGTACGGGTATTCGATGGCAGAATCAATGCCATTTGATGGATTTCATTGGATCACGGCTGATCAATTTCTATCAGAGACAGAAAAAAAAGATACCCGACGATGTTTCGTATTTCGTTGAAGTTGATCTCGATTATCCAACTTCGCTACACAAATTGCATAACGATTACCCTTTCTGCGCGAAATCGATGGTTATAGAATATAGTTTGTTATCAGAAGAACAACAAGCGTCAGCATTACCAAGACAACATTCTATGGTAAAGAAACTAATACCAAATTTGCTTCATAAACGTAATTATGTTTTTCATTACAAGGCTTTAAAACAAGCAGTCGATGCCGGTCTCGTGTTGAGAAAAGTTCATCGCGTACTAAAATTTAATCAGTCGCCGTGGATGAGAGGTTATATTAACTCGAACACTACAAGAAGAGCTGCGGCAAAAACTGATTTTGAGAAAAACTTTTTCAAACTGATGAACAATTCTGTTTTTGGTAAGACGATGGAGAATATTAGGAAACGCGTAAATATCGAACTAGTCAATGATGTCAATCGCAGAAACAAACTTGTGTCAGACGATGATTTTGTGAGCATGAAAATTTTTAATGAGAATCTTGTTGCGATACAAAGAAGAAAAACAAATCTAAAACCAAACAAGCCGATCTACGTTGGAGCTTCAGTGTTAGATTTATCAAAGTGGCTGATGTATGATTTTCATTATAATTTTGTTAAAAATCAATGGCCGGCTAGTAGATTATTATTTACTGATACTGATTCGCTCGTATATGAAATCGAATGCGAGGACGTCTATCAGGATATGCATAATATCTGTTTGATCTTTCTGATTACCCACGTGACAGTAAATTTCATGACAACACAAATAAAAAGGTTATTGGTAAGTTCAAAGATGAAATGAATTCGAGCGCTATCAAATACTTTATCGGATTACGTAGTAAAATGTATGCCGTATTGTTATACAATAATAAAATAACAAAAAAGGCAAAAGGTCTGCCTCGTGATTTTGTTAAAAAGTTTATAAAATTTGATGACTACAAGTATGCGCTTGATGGCGGTGTTAGTTTTATAAGATCTATATCAATTCGGACAAATCATCATAAGCTCGAAACAGATGTCCTTATCAAACGCGGTTTGAGCAATTTTGATGATAAACGTTATTGCGAAAATGGGGTAGATACACTTGCACTTGGGTATTATCATGATGATAGAGATATACTTGACATTATCTTTGCAAACTAAAATTTTATCTAAACTTAAGAAATAATGTTTGAACATTTGACAGTGACAAATAGCTACAGTAGCAAAATCAAATATCTAATGATGGACGACAAACCATTGACAGTTGAAATTAATAATGAAACATCAGGCATATGCTTTAGTGGTACCCGTGACAAGTTAAAACTTTCGCTCATCAGATCTGATGACAGCGAGTATTTTAATTATCTCGAACAATTGTATCAAAAGTTGCTTGCGGAATTTGAAAACTTTCACTGTCCGATTAGTCAGCAAAAATACACCAAACTCACAATTGACCTTGATCGGTCAAAGGTGTATTTTATCGACAAAAAATACCCTCTTAACAAATCACAAATAAAAGATTTGTTTGAGTCCCGTCGTTATGTGAGCGGTAAAGTAAAGTTTAGCCTCTATTACCATGATAATGAAATATTTTTGATATCTACAGTTGAGACATTAACAGTTGGTAATGAGGTATAATACCACTTACCTTACTGGAATTCTAATGCGTAATTTAGTCCACAATCGCCACGCTCTGCTAAATCGTAATGATTTGGAAAATTGAGTCTGACATATCATTTTGCTTATTCTGGAAGATCACGTAATTAAATTTTACCTGTTACCTAGGTATTTTGCAACAGGTGTTCTATTGTATTTGTTTGGAGGTCTAGAGGGGTGGGGAGAGGGGTTGTTGAGCTCGGATTCTTAGCGCAATTATTGATTGCAACAGGTGTTCTATTACGTTACCTAGGTATTTTGTATTTGTTTGGAGGTCTGGAGGGGTGGGGAGAGGGGTTGTTGAGCTCGGATTCTTACTTTCTTCTACTACTCAGCTTGCATAAAAATTAAAGAAATAGGACTGCCTGATACAATTTTATTGCTATTAACAACCGTTATCCTCACTTTAGTTGTGGGTATGAAAGACGAGAAATATTAGGTATACTATTTAGGAATTTCAGGCAACCTAGGTTGAGTTTTTGATTTATGGAAAGTTTAAATACTTGCATCAAAGGAGGTTGAAAGTGGGGATTTTCAAAAATGAATTGCTTTAATTTGTTTGTATTTATCATATTTACTTAAAACTCATTGAATTTAAAATGAAACTAAATGTGTTGTTTTCTCTAAAGATGGTCAGAGTATATGCAAAACAAAATAAATTGGCAATAAACCATTTCGATTACATTGGAGTTACTGGTAGCATTACATAAACCGTATAAAAATATAAAATTAGACATTAAGCAGCTTACCAATTTGTACGAATATTGATGTAATCAATTATGCAGTGACTGCATTATTACTGCAAACAACAATTGTCTTGTGACACAAACTGACTTAAAATTATTCATTTCTTTAAATTATACATTAAATAAGTTTAGATTCTAAGTACAATAAGAATCTAAATTTATGTAATGCATACATTAAAAAAATGACCTGAAAATATTTTATCTGAAGTCGACTGCTAAAACGCATTATCCGAAGCTCACTTTAGAACACTAACTCGGGTAAGTAATATAATCGTGATAGTGACGTAATAGTTTACTGCAGGCAAGTTGCTTGTGCCCTTCATACTCATTGAAAAAATGAGTACCTTGAACTACCTCTGCATGATTGTTTTTGGAAATTGAAATATATGCATCAGACACAATCAAATTAAATATATCATACGTTCCTTTCAACTGTCTATATTAGTTCATTTTACACGTGTAAAGAGTAAAGATTGTATTGTCGCAATTCACTAGGGCAGTAGAACTATTTTATTCAATCTGCTATTAGCATCTATTGTTTCCGTTCCAACGATAACGTTGTATTTGCAAAACGCGGTAGTGTGCATTGAATGTCTTTATTGCGTCTCCTGTTCGTGTTATTGATGGTTATTTCAATTTTGACATCATGATAAAATCGATCCTTTAAGTACAATGGGAAAGACATCACGAAGTACGAAAATAAGCATGATAGTACAATTGCTATAACTTACAAATCAGATAAATAAATTACATACCTCTACAGCTGGAGATATGCAGGTCTCAAAATTTATTGGTGTGGCACCTCTCAGATTAACATCATATGAGTTAACCCCTAGTTACAAAAGTTAATGGATTTATTTATTTTCGTTACGAAATTTTGATTTAAGATTTATACACCGCCCTATTCTGGTGTTCAATATACTCCTCAACCCTGGCTGGTTTTGGAGTTTTATTTAATATTAGTGATCCTTGCCAGGGATCAGTATTGTCCAATGTGTGCTATATGTTTGTGCTATTTGTTTTGTACGTTATCTTGTTTTGTTTTTGTAGGACTGGCTATATATAATTCAAATTCTTTGAGTTGTTATAAGTTTAGTTGTTTATATGCTTTTTGGGTGGGTGGGGAAGCAACAGACAGACTTAATCGAAAAAAAAACAAACAAACAGTAAAGTGTTTTTCTGTATTTTTGTTTTTCCCCTAATGTGTTGCTATGTTAAACGGCATAAAAAGAATTTTGATCAAAAATTTTATTATGTTCTCAATTTTTGATGAGGTATTTATTCTTAGTGTATCTAAAGGTTCACTCATCCGATAGGGTTTCATTTACCATATTGGGGCCGTTCCTCTTGTTCATATTCATGTAACCTTGGCTAAGGGTGTCCAACGTCCTATGTATGCTATAAGTGTTGTGCTATAGTGTATGTTTCTATATAATCTATATAATATATATGTGAGGACAGCCGCTATATCCAAATCATTTCCCAGTTTTTCTAAAAAAAAACAACTTATAGTATATGTGTATATATCGTCACTTCATTCATATTTAATATACACACATATACTGAAATAAGGAAGTTTGTTGGTTTTTTTTATTTATATTATTAGTTAATGTGTGGAATTTTGGACTTTTTTAGGGTGAGAAGGTGCATATTTTTTTTAAATCTAATGTTTTAACTGACTTTGCGTAGTGTAACGTCTCTCCCTTTGTATAGGTACTATATATTTAATTAGTATATGCAGTGGATTACTTTCCAATACGGGGCGCAAACATTTATTTTATTAAATATGTTGCACCCTGCATTTTCCATTAGATTATTTCTAATTTTTTTATTATTTCTAGAGTTATTTTAAGATTTCCAAAGTTTTGCTTGTTTACCACACATGGGGCTTTTATAGTTAAAATTTCAAAGTAGACCTCCGACTGACAAAAAGTCTGTAATATGACGATTTCATTTAAGCATGTTGTAATTATACACATTATGTAATGTAGCTCGGAAAAGTCTGTGCAATTCAGGTATTCAGGCTTTCCCATCGAAAGCACTTTGCGCGTGCGGCACATGATGAACCAAACTCACTGTTTCGAAATAATACAGAATATACATCAACCACCTTCGAGTATCGTTGTACCCAAGAAACGAAACCCAAGTATACGCCTTTTATAAAGAAATATATTTATCCAATTCCTCGACAATTTGCACCTGATTCTCTTTTTGATGCGGTGTTTCTCTGTGAAATGATGTTTTAAAAGATAACATCTTTCAAGATTGGTTAATATAATCTTTTTGAGCACAGACATGACTTAATAAGGTTTGTTTGTCATGTAGCCGCCAGAATGACAATCAAATATATTTAAAATTTTAACTAGATGTTCGAAATACTGGTCGCGCAAAGGTATTTTTCAAATATTCCTTGATAAACTTAAAGTGTGCACTGACGTTTGCAATATATGAGAAAAATCTCCCGTGGATGACTTCAAAAATTTGATTTTTAATACGTGGTTTATGTATTTGATTGATCGATTATATCATTATGATGTCAAAATTGAAACAGCCAGTAATAACACGAAAATGAGACCCAATAAAGACATTCAATGAACACTAACGCGTTTTTCAATACAATGCTATCCATGGAAAGGAAAACTATAGATGCCTATAGTAGGTTAAAGAAAATAGTTGTACTGCCCTAATGAATTGCAGCAATGCAATCGTGCGTGTAAAATGGACTAATATCTACAGTAAAAAGGAAAATATGAAATATTTAATTTGATTGTGTCTTATGCATATCGATGCATTTTCCATAATAAAGAAACATTTTGCAAATTTCGTTCATGGCACTCATATTTTCAATGAGTATCGAAAATTATTTATATTTTCTTAGCCGAGTACTACGCATTGTTTCATTATTGGAAGAGAAAATGTGTTGTATCTCTGTTACTAAAGCATATTTGTAATGGGTCTAAACCAATATAATAAAAAAAGAGCTAAATTCTTCATATAGGAATTTGCGCTCAATTGTTATATTGCTCAGAAATAAATGAATTTCAACGTATGAAGAACTGGTACTAGTAGTTCATGGGTACGTTGCCACAATATAAAATATTACAAAAGGTAGCTGTTGGTACGAATCAGACAGCGGTAAAGATACTTAATGGACGTTTTATTCACTAGTGCCTCCGTCTATTTCTATGACTGTTACCATGACACAACTGGCCTATTTGGTAGGATGGTAGGACATTTAAAAAGAGTCGTCTGCATGTATGCAACTAACGAAACTGTGGGTTTAGATACTACAGTTGTTAGAGGAAAATTTAGAAATAGCAAATTTTAGCTTAAATAATACATCAGATGGGATAATAGATAAGTATATTAAGAACAAACGGAGGATCTGAATATATAATTTGGCCGAATAGATTAGGCCATCCACCACTTACGGCAAATAGTGTTTCGAATCCATCTTCCGTTTTATCCCAACCTGTGTTGATGGAATAATTATATTTTTAATTAACAAGTAAAATCTTGCGAAATATTTGTGGAAAATGGAGAATCATTCACATTAGTTTGCAGAAAGCGTGGCTTATAGTGTTGTAGTGATACTGGCTTGTAAATATGTGGGTCATTCTTCTAAAGGAAGGTACTGAGTCGTATTTGTTATCCACTGCTTTGAGAGATGAGGATGTGGGTGGGGTTAGGGTGTGATTTTTAACAGAGCTTTAACAATTTTTTTCAGTCATACTGCTAGAATGGTTGCAGTGGTAATATACAGTAATGTGTAGCGCTGGGAAATTTTGCGCTCGACATAAGACTTTATTTACTACCAGTCCCATTATTCTAAGATTTGGCCAATCAGTCCTAATACTAACCTCTTAATGCTGAGCGCCTGGCGAGGCAGCTGCTAGTAAAATGTTTTTAAGACTTTGGTATCCCTTGGCCAGGTTTCGAAACCTCCTCCTAACGCATTCGTACTCTCTAGCCACTTAGGTCATCAGATTGGTCTTCAGAATGGAAGGACTTTGTATTTTATGTAGCGATGTTAAACTTAATTTCAATAGTTATTGCCCAAAAGTTTTCGTTGTTGTACATTGAAATATAATATTTACTTGTCTATTAATGCATTTAATATTACCATTATTTTTGAACATTTGGTATGCATATTATGGCAAGATTACCTTTATCGTTAACAATTTGAAACATACCGCTACAATGTCTGCAGTGTGACATTTTGTAGCGGTGTCTAGCACAGTGGCATCGTGCCGCAGACTTGTGGCATCATGATCCGCCCAGATCCTCTATCCTGACACCATGCTGACCAGTTTTAATACTAACCTTTTAATAGTGAGAGCCATGCGAGGCAGCAGTTGTCACCAGTTTTATTAAGTTTTACTATGACTCTTTGGGGGTTTGAATACACAAAACTTTCGCTGACATTTGAACCATTTTGGTTATATGAATGGTGTTTGTGTATGATGAACGATATTTGCGTGTAATGATCTTTGCATTAATGCATGAGTGTGTGTGTGAGAGAGAGAGAGAGTGTGTGATGATCTTTGCATCAATGCATGAGTGTGTGTGCGTGATTATATATATATATATATATATATATATATATATATATATATATATATATATATATATATATATATATATATATATATATATATATATACAGAGAGAGAGAGTAGCATAGTCGATATTGTGTAATGCACATGGCATCATGGCAGATATATATTCTTCATACATTTACAAAACGTTTTAGTCAGTGTGTTCTTCGTATTTAGTTTAATTCAGCTGATCATTTGAATCATGATTCAGATTTATTGTATTCTGGTAGGTCAATAATTGGAATAAGGCTGACAAAACTTTCGCGCCATATATAAGGTTGTTATATTTAATTTTATATTATTTTTGGATATATTAATAATTGAATGTTATGTTTATTTCTTGTGTGCCTAAACTTTTGTTCAAAATCTAGTTGATGATGTACCTGATCAATGACATTTATTATGCAAACAACATTATACTTAGCGATTATTCTTATATATTGATTCTTTGCTTTAGTTTAAATAGCTTCTATCTAACTGTAAGATCGTAATCTTTCACGTGGAAATTGACAAACTTGTTGTCAAGTTTGAGTGTTTTATAAAGTGAATGACCTATATCCTGACACGATTATTGTGTTTTAGCTTTTGTTTAATGTTGTTTGCTAGAACAATAGTTATTATTGCCTTTACATTTGTTGTAAAAGCAGTATTAGCGTGCTTTCAGTTTTAATTTGATTACATTGATAAGTTCAAATTACGTTTCGTTCTAAATAACCTGTGCAATACGTCTTCTGCTAAAAGATTAATTTGACATTGAGTGAACTTAGATAAGGATAATGTGGATTATATACTTTTGACACCTCAAAACACTGAGCACATCGCCACAATCCAGTTCTTTTGTACATTATAACGTTCGAGACTACCGGCACATCAACACATTCTATTTCATACTTTATTCGAAATACCACTGCAACTGCATTGGAACTGTAAATATTTGGTCCTGCGATAGAACTATTAGGACTGTGTGTGGTTTGTTCTCAACAATGTTTTTTGTAATTTTTTATATTTTATTCTAAGGAAATAAAAATATTTTTGGAATTGTTCAAATCTTGCATGATTTTGCTATTTAATGTTACTTCATTTAAGATCTTGGAGGGTCAATAATATTGACCAAGTACTAAATTTCAAATCCATATGATAAGTGAAGAGAGAGAGAGAGAGAGAGAGAGAGAGAGAGAGAGAGAGAGAGAGAGAGAGAGAGAGAGAGAGAGAGAGAGAGAGAGAGAAAGAGAAAGAGAGATGTTTGATGTACCTTCGAAACTTTATATTCGACATTTGCTTGGAATAATGGGTGCATGGATGCAGAAGTATAGTTGGTTTTTGTGATACACATGACAGATGTAGTCACACAGCTGTTCCGTTTGTATTACTGTACACCGCTTTTACATGCTTTCTGGACACCTATAAGGTTATTACATATATTGGGGGGGGGGGCACCAGACAGCTGCCCCCCTATTTAACCGAAGAAAAAAAAATAACTAAAAGATATTGTTATGTTTTTTTTTGTATGACCCCCGATGCGTTCCTATATGTTTATTAAAAAATAATTTTGATCACAAATTTAATTTAAAATAAATTTTTGATGGGGTATTTTCCCTAGTGTATTTAAAGGTTCACTCTTTCGATAAGGTTTCATTTACCTTATCGGGATCGTTCCTCTTGTTTGTATATTTAGTGAGAGTCGTCAAGCAAACGTATATGCATATACGACTATAATTGCTATATATATCTATGGCCAATAAGTAGAGGATTGGAGCCGGCTGCCGAAGAGGAAGAACGTGTTTCTTAGAGCTCCGACTACATGCAGAATTTAAAGAAGACTTAGATGAGGGATCAATTGCAATCAACTGAGAACAATAATGAAGAAAACCACAGAAGTGGATAAATTGCAATTCACCAGGACTACAGAAAAGAATTTTTTAACGAAGGTTCAATTTATACAGAATACATTGCAATCTCCAGAGAACTATAACGAAGAAAATAACAGAAGTGGACCAATTGCAATGCACCTGGACTTCGGCACAGGATACTATAACGAAGATACATATTAAAGGTTAAAATGCAATCAACCGTGAACTATAAAGATTTCACCAGAAGTGGTTAAATTGCAATGGACCTGAATCACACATCTTACAAATACTGGAACAGTTTGAACGATAACCTGGACCATTTACTATATAATATTATAGATATAATATTTTATCGGATTTATAAATTCTTTGGACTGACCGTCAGGTACAAATAATTTACATAATAATTCTTATAATAAATATTTAAAACACTCATTTCATCGATATATATATATATATATATATATATATATATATATATATATATATATATATATATATATATATATATATATATATATATATATATATATAATATTCTGGTAATTGTTATAATATGTAATATAGACGACATTAGTTATAGACTGACAATTTTAAAAATTTAAAATTTAAATATTCTCAATAAGGGAAATAGGAAGCACTACCTATTTCCCTATAATCCCCCATCCTCCCGGACAACGCCAAACTCACTCGATGAGTGTTTTACCCATATATGTTGTATAGTTCTGTTTATCTTAAATTTGTTGCCATTCCAACAGGTGCTAGGAACACATACTAGCAAATACCTGGGTAGGATCCGAAAGTCTGTAAGCTCGTACAGAACAACGATTTCTTACCATGGCATGTATTGTTTTTTGTTTATTGTTATAGTGTATTGTCCAATTCATGTTTTATTAAATCACTTGATGAATGTGTTTAACCCATAAATGTTGTATCGTCCTGTATATGTGTTGCCTTTCAACGGGTGCTAGGAATACATACTAGCAAATATCTTGGTAGGATCCGAAAGTATGCAAACCCGTGCAGAATAACGATTTCTTACCATGGCATGTGTTGTCCTTTGTTTATTGTTGTAGTGTATTATCCAATTCAAGTGGTATTAAATCACTCGATGAATGTGTTTAACCCATATATGTTGTACCGTCCTGTCTATTTTATTTGTCGCCGTACAACAGGTGCTAGGAATACATACTAGCAAATACCTGGGTAGGATCCGAAAAGTACGCAAACCCGTGCAGAACAACGATTTCTTACCATGGCACGTGTTGTCCTTTGTTTATGGTCGTGATGTACCGTCCAAATTGTTTTCTTATATAACAAAAGACTCCATTTTCGATCCACTTGAGCCTTCTTTTGGTTTACAACTTCGCTTGGCCCTTGAAACCCGATTGGTAATTATTAGTTCACTCCCCTTTTATCAACCTTGGAAACAAAAAATTAAGGGACACTTCGACCCACCAATTTGACAATTTTAGGCACTTTTACGCTTAGTATACAAATCACCAACTTTCTAACTAATTGGAATAATCACAACCTAGGTTATTTGACCCGTATGAGATATTCTCGTGTTTGGTTCTACATTTCTATAATAAATATGGTGCTACTAACCATTAGCGACTCTTGCTTGCTGCTGGTGTGTTTGGGCGGACTTTGAGCGTGCTGTGACGTCAGGAAATAGTTACACCCAGGAGCCAAATTCAATCCTAAACCCCTAATAACCCCCTCACAGCGGCTCGGAGGTGCTGCTCTATCTATAATCAACAAACAACAGGTGTTCCTGACTATAATGAGGATAGCAATCAATACGAAAATTGCATTCAACTAAAAGATATAAATAAGAATACAACAGGAGTGGATAAATTGCAATTACGTACTCGATACACTCCAACGACAGAAGGTGTGCTGACTATAATGAAGATTTTATATACTGCGGAAACATTGCAATCAACCGAGAAATATAAAGAAGACTACAACAGAAGTGGATAAATTGCAATGCACCTGACTCGTACTCCCTAAAAATAGAAATAGCAGACTATAAAGAAGACAACAACTATATAAAAATAATTGCAATCAGCAGAATTATAAAGATTACAACAGAAGTGGATTAATTGCAATTTTACTGAACCCCTCATCTCAACAACACAAATGGGTGTGGTTTTGTTGGCGGCTTTCTTGACGCTTTTGTCCTGTTGCTGGGTTTTGGGTGCTTTCTGCTTGTATCTGGGTATTGGACGTCAAGGTCTTAAGGTCTGGTACGATGCGATAAGACCCAGCCCTGGGTCAAGTTCCTCAACATGGATCCGGGCCGATGGCTAACCCCGGAGGAGGGTATTGGAGGCCCACCCATTGGGTGGATTCTCTGGTCTCTTATGAAAATAAGAGGTTCCAAGAGTCGTCAAGCAAACGTATATGCATATACGACTATAATTGCTATATCTACGGCCATTAAAAAGTCAAATTATTCCCACGTTTTCTAAAAAAAAATTGTTATATATATATATATATATATATCTATATATATATATATATATATATATATATATATATATATATATATAGATGCAATAAACTGACGACGAACAGTACGAAACTAGTAACTAACTAGCCTAAGCGCTTTCGACTCTTAATGAGTCTTTTTCAAAGGCAAATACAAAACATAGTTACGACAAACAAATAAACACAAAAACGTTGCGTTTGTAAACCTCTACATTTCTATCTTCACATGTGCTAAAACTATAAATACAACCAGCTTGTATAGACTAGTTGCGGAAACTGTCTATAGTCTATACAAGCTGGTTGTATTTATAGTTTTAGCACATGTGAAGATAGAAATGTAGAGGTTTACAAACGCAACGTTTTTGTGTTTATTTGTTTGTCGTAACTATGTTTTGTATTTGCCTTTGAAAAAGACTCATTAAGAGTCGAAAGCGCTTAGGCTAGTTAGTTACTAGTTTCGTACTGTTCGTCGTCAGTTTATTGCATCTATTTTAATTAATCCCTGACAGACGTGATCCCTTGGTGGATCCAGTACGCTTGAGAGGGTTGTTATTCGCCATATGATTTGTATTCTTTATATATATATATATATATATATATATATATATATATATATATATATATATATATATATATATATATATATATATATATATAAACTCTTTCATTCATTATTATCAGCCTCACCTTCTCCTTTCATTCATTCATACTTATGCATATAATTTAAATTATTTGATTGATTGATTTAATTGTTAATTAGAAGGTTTATATAGTTTTGAATTTTAATTATTTGAGAAGACGCTGCATGATAATTATTTTAAAATAAAAAAGGACCTAATGTGCATGGTTAATCGTCTACCCTTTATATGTTTAAATAATGAGATGTATACATTTCATTTATTAGTATATGTAACACCTTATACATATATGTTCCAGAAGGTCCAAAACAGGTATACCCAAAGCTACACTTGGGATTTTCGGAGACTGTTCTGCAGGCCTGCCCACTTCGCGTAACGCCATGTGATATAGCCCTACGATGTCCTTGTCCCTTACTACTTCCATGTGCAGATTTATATCTATAAAATATAGAAAAAATATGTTAGACATTGTTAATATGAAAATGTTATTTCCTAATGGCTATTACTTGTCAGCAATTTTTCATTACAGAAATAATATATTCAATTAGTTTCATGTAGTCAGCTTTTATAAAATTCCCGTCCAAATATAAAAGAATATTCTTTATATATGGTTCTGTTTTCAAAATTAGATCAATTACATCTTTTTTCACACTCAGTTATCATTGTATTTTTTTTACAAAGAGGACATTTTAGAATTTGATCATATGTCTTGTGAGAGCAACTTCACCAGTCAGCCACGTTCCATGCAAGTATTTAAAAATTATGCTTTGAATTTTTAAGGATTTAATAGATTTCCACTTTTTCCAAATTACATCCCAATACTTCTAGATCTATTTGGCATCTAATATTTTTAGTAGAAATATCCCTAAGTTTTTTGTATGTATCTTTTGTGGTACCCTTCCATATACCCCCCTCTTTCCTGTATTTTAATACTAAATGTTTTATATATCTAAATTTCCTTGTTTGTTGTATTTGGGTTTTATTCTGCATTATTTTGAAACAGTGAGTTGGGTTAATCTTTGGCCGCACGTGCGAAGTGCTTTTGATGGAAAAACCAGAATACATGAATTGCGAAGACGATATAGAGCTACATTATCTGTGTATAAATACATCACACCAAAATCAATTCGTCACATTGGATTCCCGGGCTGGCTGTTGAAGATGATGGACGCGTTTCTTGGAGCTCCCGCTACATCGACAATACAAAGAAGAAAATAGACGTAATTGAAAGAGGAACATAATAAAGAACCTAATTGAAGTGGATTTATTGCAATGGATCTGGACTCTACATTATGGAGGATGATATAACAATATGCTGAACAATATGTGCTTTTTTCAAGGAATATTCAATCTTTTGGAATGAGATTTTTTTTCTACACGACTGACGGTCAGGTACCAATCTTTCCACACTAAAATTCTTTTCGCTCTAATACTATTAATATTTAGTTTTAAATGATTTCCCCTTAAAATTCATACTTTAGCATGGTTAAATACTAGATATTTTTGTATTTTCCTATGTTTTCGCATAGCAGACGACACAATTAACTTCTCTTTACCCAGGCACTTTAATCATTAGTAGCAGACGACACTATTCTGGAATAGGTAACTTCTCTTTACCCAGGCACTTTAATCATTAGTTTTTCATGCATTTAATTTTTCAAGCTCCTGGTTATGTTCTTAATGTATATCTTCTACCTGGATCTCTAATAGCAGCCAGTAGACACCTGTACATTCTCACTTTTAACTCCCGTTGCTTAGCAACCCCTCTTGACTCGGGCTTGTATTATATCGCCGCATCTTGTTTAACCACTAACTTCCTCGAATTGGCAAATATTAGCGGCCAGTCTTACTGAATTGCCTCAAACCCTTTTTTTTCTATTTTCTCTATGGACTGTAATTTAAATCTTTGTTAAATCCTAAAATTGTTTAACACTTATTACTCGTACTCCACTACATAATTATTCCAATATTCATAACTACTACCAATTACTTTCACTAAAATTTTTAAATTACTCCTATGCTCATTTTCTTTATTCAACTTTACATCGCACGACATTAATTACTGACTCCCTTAAATATTCAGGGAACTAGGCAGCTATAACTGTTCCCAATGAAAGGATTTCTAGTTCAGATTTCCCAAAATAATGGAAATGGAAAGCACTACCCATTTCCCCGTAATTCCCCTCTCCCCCCGGATCCTCTTATGTTTTCTTGTTGGGTTATTTGTCTGTTTGTCGCCATTCCAATAGGTGCTAGGAAAAATACTTCTATCAGCCAACAATGAAAAGAATAAAGATTAAAGGGACACATTAGCCCCATTCATTTGACTTTACTTCAGAAAAGTACGCTTAGTATACAAATCAGAACTTTTTCCCAATCTAGGTGTATTCGCAACTCTGGTCTATTTGACCCGTATGAGATTAACTAGTGTTTGGCTTTACTTAAACAATTTAATATTCCTGGTTATACTTAAAACCATTACGTTTGCTTGCTGCTGGTGTATTTCTACAGCTTTGGTGCATACTACGGTGGGATGGATCAACAACCACTACTTTGATGCTGCTACGCCCTGGAGCCCTGCTCAAACCAAAAACCCTTATAAGCAATAATTTTAAGTGCTCTGGGGCAACCTACTTTAATTTCATCGATATCATAAGCACTCCAAGAACTACGGTGCAACTAATCAAGCTTCGCTACATTACTGCTGCTACTCCCTGGAGCCCTATTCAAATCAAAAACCCTTATAAACCATCTTCTATAAGGGCTCTGGGGCAGCCTACTTTAGGTTCATCGATACCATAAGCACTTCAAGAATTACGGTGGAACTGATAAAACTAATCAAACTTCGCTATATTACTGCTGCTACGCCCTGGAGCCCTATTCAAACCAAAAACCCTTATAAACCATCCCTATAGGGCTCTGGGACAACCTACCACAGTAACATCGATACCATATACACTCCCAAGAGCAGCGATGGGACCGATCAACCTTTACTACCTTGCAGCTGCTACGCCATGGAGCCCTATTCAAACCTTATAAACCATCCCCTTTAAAGGCTCTGTGGCAACCTTACACCAACTTTATATTTTTGTATTTAATTGTTTGTGGCCATTCCAACAGGTGCAAAGGAAAATGTACTAGCAAACATCTGGGTTCTATCCGGAGCTCTGCAAGCACGTGCGGATCAAAGATGTACTACCATGGCTTATCCTGTATTATTTCTTTGTTATGTGACAATAGGTTCCGCAAACAGATGCTAAGAAAATACACTAGCATAGTCCTGGGGGTCTCTGAGCTCTGCAAGCCTATGGAGAATAAAGATCTCCTGCCGTGGTTCTTTTTGTTAATGTTTGTCTCGTCTGTTTTTTCTTTTCAGGCCTTGCTGGGGTGGTGGCTTTTTCTCTTCGTGCTGCTGGCTTGGGTGGTGGTCTTCCTGTGAGTCGTCGTGTGAATGTCAAGGTCTTAAGGTCTAATTAGTAGCGATAAGGTCCAGCCCGGGACCATGTGCCTTCCTGTGGACCCCGGCTGACGGCCAACCACATAGGTTTTAATTTGGAGTCCCACCATTTCGAGTGGGATCTCTAGTCCCTTTCGGGGCTTTAGCACAAGTCTTTAGGCAAACGCCCATGCATATACGACTATAATTCCAAAACAACAAATCGTCACATTACAAACTGTTTTCAGTCGGAAGTCTACTTTGAGCTATAGAGGTATGTTATTTATTTATATGTATTATCTGTTATTTCTATTGTACTATGTTTATAGTATTTCTGTAGCTACTTATATTGTATAATGCTAATATTTTCTATTTTTCTTATCTCTGACTTAGCAAGAATTTTACAAAGTTGTATTATGAATTAATACCAGTTCACTTAGCCTGTTTTAATCAATGATGATTTTTAAATTCTCGTATATAACATAATTTCGTGTTAACGTATATACCGGTGTCATTCAAAATACACTATTTGCATATATTTTTCAGCTGCGTGTTTTCCTACTCAAGTTGCTTCGGTCTGTTAAGTGCTTCTTATATTTCGACGATGTTGGGAGTGATCCAGGAATAGATTGTGGTCGGTGACTACATTTGCTTAATCAATTGAACTGACGGAAATATGTTGCACCATAATACTGCTTTTATTAACATTTCGTTCACTATTGAGGGAGTAAAATGAGTGAAATGTTAGTTTTTGAATGAACTATCAATTCACTACTTTTAGTGAAAACGTTTTGCTAGTGTGAAATTCCTACCGTGCTTTCATTTGTGATATACCGTGCATTAGATTTATTTGTCCTGGTACTATACGTGACAATGTTTGCTTTTGTATTTTATTACTAGGATCGTGCGATTTAGTTCGTGCAATATTTGGACCCATACACGCACGTATCAAACCTACTTCGCTTTTTATACATTAACTATTACCATCAAGTGTTAAATCCGAAAATCTCAACTGTTACTACTTAAGTGTCAGAAGTGGGATCATTTTGTTTTAACAGAACAGAACATTGGTTAGTTTTTTTTTGGTGTTTCAGACGCTCTTCGCACAAGATAATGTTAAGTAGGCTTACATTTTGTTTGTTGTCTTCATAGAAAGAAAATACGGTTGTTTAAATTGCACCATTTTTGCATAGTACTGCACTTTACGTTGGTCATATCAGATTGTTTTAAATGTCATCGATTTAAAGAACTCTTGGTACTGGCAACGATAGGGAGTCTGAATATGGTAACACTAATTTGAAATGTTTCAGAGCGACATTTAGGTTAGAAGTGCGCCACAATCCAGATGCGAGTGAATCTGAAATGTGTAATTGGCAAAGATAATAGTATATCACGAATAAAGTACACAAGTTAACCTTCTGAACACGTCTACAAATATTTGAGATTTTGTGCGATATTTATATCTATAGACATCGGCATCCTCTAGGTCACAACTATATTACATGAACGCTGAGAAATACTCTTATTGATGTTTTACTGTTTCCAAAGAATATTAAGTCACAACTATATTACTGCTGCTACATAGTTTTCAGAGAAAATGCTTTGGTGCCTAATTTTCAGGGATTGGTATAACCTGACAATACTGATGGCTCTTCTGACTGGCTGTGTCGCATCGACATTTTTTCAGATGCTTCTGATTGGCTAGCATTCACTATTTCTAGCTGGTTCTACTCTCCTCTCCGGGATCGATGCATCTGTTCTTCTGCTCTACATTATTAGTTGTATCTTCATGTGATCATTTATGGTTTCGATTGGGATTTCCCTCAATTTCTTGAGCTACAATGGGCACATCGTTTGCTATAGGTCAGAGTTCTTTTAAAGAGAAATAAAAAGGAAAAATGTTTCTTAAAACTGCAAGAAAATAGTTAACTCGCCGATTACAAACGCAACGAACACGAACATTATGATATTCCTCAACATCTTGTACGTCTTTCATGGCTGTCTGTGGAATGAAATTGCAACGAACATCTTTGTCTTTCACGTAAGTTTAATGAAAGGGAACAAAACAAGCAGTTAAATGAACAGGGTTAGCCCATCTTGTTTCTTGCTATTATCTTGAGCTACAGTGGGCACATAGTTTGCTATAGGTCACTGTGATAGTTCCTTTAAAGAGAAATAAAAACACGTGTACAAATTTTCGATTTTGCATTTATAACGTCTATAATTTCCACCAGCAACATCTAAATCAAAACTATTGCATGAAGCTGCGAAATTCTTGTTCGGCTATATTTGCGGTTGATTTGATGGCTCCTTTTCAGGATTGGTATAAACAGTTGATAATACCGATGGATCTTCGAGTGTTGCATCAAACTGCCTAGATATTTTCAGATGCTTTTGATTGGCTAGCTTTAACATTCACTATTTCTAGCTGGTTCTACTCTGCGAAATTGCTGATGGTACATCTGTTCACCGAAAGTCTTTAAAACTATTATAACATAACTGGTGGTAGGCATGACTAGATTGAATGGAGCAATTACAACGAATATTAACGTTATGGTATTCATGTCTGTGGAATTGCAACTAACACCGTTATGTTATTCGTCAACATGGTATTCCCCAAACTCTTGTATGTGTAGAATGAAATTGCTCAGTATGTATACCACGTATGTAATGAAATTGCAACGAATATCAAATGCATGGTATTCCTTAACATATATTGCAACGAACAAGGTTGTGGTATTCCTCAACATCTTATCTTTCACGTATGTGGAATGAAAGGGAAAAATAAATTGATCATTCAAAACCGACATGTTTTGCGATCTTTTTAATTGATATGTAAGATTTCCTTTTTAGTTGACAATAGTACTGTACTAAGTGTTCCTTTAGGAACTAAATAGAATTTGGTTCATTGTTTAGTCGTCCCGTAATTTGTTAATAGGAATACTACCTTAATTTTTGTCCACTTAAATATCAAATTAATTACAATTGAATACAATATCCATAACACTTTCAGCTACATTTGTACAAACATTTAATTTTGCATATTTGTGTCTTTAACTTACACGTTCGCATTTCTTGCATAGTGTTCCCTTCCAGCTTAGTGGGGGGGGGCATTATTTATGTCTTTCTACCAGAGTTATTGGTGTCCATATAATCCTTTTGAGTGTCCATATACATACATTCATTACAACCGAACTGGTCTCGCTTCTTGGGGTACTCTTATAGATAAATGACTTGTAAAGAGGAGACATTTTGTAGAAAACGTGGAATCGCTGTCAATTACTGTCCTACAAGAATAGAAAACGTATGATCAGAAATGTCAACATGTTTTTGTTGTCCATTGCTGATTAAGGTCATGCATTCAAGTTTCTAAAATTTATGATGGCTCTTTTTATCAGAAAGAGCGGTGCGTATTTTATTTTCAAGAGATAGATCATATCGTACCTAATTCCTATGGACAAAACAAAACAAAGGTGTCTGGTCGATTTTTTCATACTACTTCCTTGATGCGGAGCGTAAATTAACATGGCATGTTCGCTCCGCTGTTTCATGTCGGCATCAATAACTAAAAATTGTCCACCAACTCTATTGTCTAATTTTGCAGGTAGTTAAATGTCGGAAGTCCAGGAATGCAAAGTTTCCACAACATAACTACTAACTACTAACAAAGTTTCCGCAAAGTAACTCGCATTCGTTAGTGACCATCTCTTGAGACTGGCATCCATTGAAGAACAGATGTGATTAGGTGTCGCATCCAAATGATTCGGTCAAATAAGCTTTCTAAAATAAAGTAAAATATTACTACATGTGGAAAAACTAATGAAAATCAGCAACCTCGATGCATTTCTCACATAGCAGAAGCATTACATTTTATTACGGAAATTGTCGCCCATGTGATATCATACATTGCAATTATTAAGGTCATCCACATGTAATAACCTGAATAATGCATGCTTTGTTCTTTGATCAATTATTTTGTAGTCTTAAAATTAAATCTAGAGATGTAACATTTATCGCGTAAAATACCGGTATATTAGGCACAACAAAATAAAACTAAACCCAATTCATTAGTGACTTAATACAATATAGATTTAATACACTTCTCAAATGTACACGAATGACTCTCCAAAACCACTCGAGTTGGACGCTTTTAATACGACAAACCATTGATATATTATAGATTGTAGCCATACTTGGAGATTGGTAATGGTCACTGTTTAAAATATAAATGTTAAATAAAACTGAATCCATTCCCAACGTTTCAATAACAGACTGAGGGCTGAAATTCCATTACACGTACTAGTATCTTAAGCTAAACCAATGCGATAACCAACAGGAAGCTAAAATTGTTTTTGTATTTAAACAATTTTTAAGAGTGCCGTTTGTAAAGGAAAGACTTGAACCACAAAACAAATAATTAGGAATTTTATTCCTTAGGAGATTAGATTCAAAAGTTGTGAAATTTTGTACCTTATATATAAGGGTTTAAAAAATCAGTCAGCAAAGGATAAGAATTTTGTAAGGCAATTGTCCAGCATTGTGGGAAAGATAGCTACATTATTTGGAATTTTGAACTGTGAATTGTATTTATATGACCTTCTAACCTCCATCGAGAAAACTGCTAAAGGTCAAGGTCATTCCAAATATTGGTTAGCTCGGATATGATCAAGCGCTGCGAATGATAGCTATTTTGGGCTGCTGAATCGCTGCTATTGCATATCCTTTTAGTCCTAACGTAAATTTAATCCTCATTTTAAGTCAAGGCCGCTTGCTGAATTTTCAGTAAGTTTTTCATGTGCTCACAAGTCCCAACTGCCAGATGAATGTTACTCGGTCTGGTCTGTAAAAGCACTTTAGTTTAAAAATAATCAAATTAACCGTCTGACTAATTGAGAATGTCAGTCATTTGTTCGGTATGGTCGAAGATCTCTTACTGTGAACGATCACTTGTACAGATGGACTGACAAGGCAGTAATCACTGTCTGTATTCATGAACCTCATTCTGCTTCTGCCTTGAAGGAAAGTAGATTTGAATGGAAACACTTCAATGTATCACTAATGCAAGATTTCTGTATAATTCTTTAGAATTGTTTATAATTAAAATTCTGGAGTGATGGGTAATGATGCATTCCAGTCATTACATTTAAAATCTGTTTCTGGTCAAATGTTCCAAAAGCAATGATTCTTAAAGAAAATATCTCGCGCAAGATTGTCATCGTTTGTAAAGACAATTTAATTTTCTAAAGTTATTGTGACTTTTATTTTATATGAAATCATAAGTCAGTCTTAATCGTAGATATGTCTGCAAATGTGTGTATAGATGTGTTTGAGAGAGATAGAAAGAGATAGATAGATGGTTCCTAAAGTCAGTAAGGGAAAGAAGCAAGATATTTCGAATTCACTAAATTGTATAATAATGAGGAATATAGTTCTCTGAACAGAATACAAACTAAGACTAAAAAAAGTTCTATCAGTCGTCTAATAGAATAAGGGTTCCGAATAAATTCCTGGTCTTAAATGTGATGTACTAGTCTTGAATGTACTGTAATGTTAACAGTATCGATGTATCACAATGACATTTGTCCTGAACGCTTTTAAATTCACAGTAACAACTAAAATATTTGAGTCCAAATTCAAGAATCACATTGTGCTTCCAAATATTAAATAAATGACATTGAAATTATAATATAAATTTTATTTGCACTTTATTCCATTCTGTGTTTTAAACATATTACTCGGCGGGGTCAGTGTAATAATTTGCTATTGTGAGATATTATTATTCCTTCCTTGGTAAGTTGAACATAAAAAGACGCAATGTAAAAGATAACATAATACAAAAAGGTTGATTGTCCTGAAAATCTACACCGATGTAAAATGAAAATTGAAAAATAAATCGTAACCCTATACAACAGATTGCTTAGTTGTCATACTATCACTTTAATGCAAACTTTGGACCTCAATTGAATCTACAATTAACGGTTTTTCTTTCCCACAACTGTCGGGCTATAACAATTTCAACAATATTATGCGAATCCCTGATCTTGATCTGTTGACAAATGACTCAATTATGGGATTGTTCTATTCGCAAAATTCCAAAATTACTTTTGTCATCTCTAAAGATCTTTAATATTTTTCCTCACAATCTACGTTCTTTAATCATAAAACTGATTTCTAGCGGGTGTGTAATGTGAAAGAGTAGCATTTTCCACTTGCGCAAGTTCAAAACCGTTCCTTCTGGTGAGATCTAAGCAGAGTGGCCCTCTCCTGGGTGGGGTTATATGAATGCACATGCTGTGATTTTCAACACTTTATTAAGTCGGCATTCTTCATAAAGCTCTTGCATGCAGCCTATACTGTGTTGCCTTTGCTAACCATGGGCAATGCAAGGAAGGGGAAGTGAAATCATCTGCACTGTGCTTGCAAATTGTTGGGAATTTTTGAGATTGTATAGTTAAACAAAATATATTCAACGACGACTGTCTTTATTTAAAAGTATTACCGTTTGTCAAAATAAGGACATCTTTTGTCTCTTAACAAAACATTTTCCTTGGATGAAGTTTTGAAAACTAAAACATTGTCTGGCCATAATTGCTTTTGTCTGGAAAATTAACAAGATACAGAAATGTTGCATCAATAAAACGGTTTCTTATAAATGATTTAGAGATGGATCATGTTAACAAATCATTTCGACATAACCTTCCTTCTCCAGAGTAAGTCTCTTACTTTGATATGAAGATATATCAAGTTATTTACACTTACTGACGGAGATGCACTTATTGCAGTGCCTTTTTGTAGTCGATGAGCCAATTTTACAAAATCATTAGTTGAAACGCCTGACGATATAATTGTAACTTTCTTATTGTCACTTGGAACTAGAAATGAAAGACTTCATCCATGTACTTTTCAATGCTTTTAAATGGTCTATATACAGACAGACGACACAACTTAACAATTCTATCAACCGCACAACTGAATTTATCTTAAGTTTCCGTAACGTATCGTCAGTTTTAGCGCCGTAAACTATACTAAATCTAATACAGGAAAATATTTTTACTACGCCACTTTAGACAAAAAAAATCAGGCTTTAGGCCACATTTTGCCTGTACCTATGCATAACCACCATGGCAACACTAAACGGTGCCTGCCGAGGTCAGAACAATCCCTTCTCATTTATTACATTATGTAATTTACCAGTCTCCAATAATACATACTGCACCTTGAATCATATAATCAATGTATAGAACTAGATTTTAATAGGGACTGTTGAACGCCACGGACACTCATGCGGCTCTGACCTGAATTCACTAAAAGTAACCATTGCATCATAGAAACTCACTAAATAACTAAACTCCTTTACGTTCGCTTATAGTAAGTGGCTAATATTTTGGAATATCTCTTCAGAACCGACTTCCAGCAATAAAACAAAACATCTAAAACAAATCCTCAAAAAGGAGTTCATAAACAAATATGCATACTCAGAATTTATTACAATACAATCTCATTACAATAATTCTACAATACATTTGAAAATCGCATATCTTCTTGAGATAATATTGCCTAATATAACACTGTGGTTATTCTTTTCCTCCCTATTCAAATGTTATAAGAAAATATTGCTTATATGACCGACAAGTTAACTCCTACCTCTTTCCGTTTGCCTTTGGGTTTATCAATACCTTTCCTGTTGGAATGTTTCCATTCATTCAAAGAATGCCACTTTTTGTTCCATTGCAACCGTGTCGTCTCAAAGACATACCATCAACACCTATACGATTGGATTATACAAGACCGAAGGAGCTCAAAATGTCGTTCACTTGGTGCTAACTAGTCCTTCCTGTCTGATTAGCTATTTTAGTTCAGACGTTGGTCATGTTCAAAATACTGTAATCTTACCCATGCCACAATAAGAAGGGTCAATACAATATGTTCCTCTCTATGTGACTTCAGACTTCTTTTTGTCTGCACCTGATTGTTATCGTTGACGAGTCAATGGCTAATATACATAAAGACTTTTAATTATAACAAGCGATCATGTCGAATATATCCCCCATCTTAAATCACACCTACGGGCCGCATCTGGCAAGAGACTGTAAAACATCACAAATAGGTAGATTCTATCCACTTCACGCTTTTCGTGCTCGTTTTAGGCAAATTTACTCGAAGAAAGGAAGGCATTTTAAATGATGCTTTTTTTCACTCTCGATGAGACAGTATGTTTCCTTTACAGATACAGACTTTAGAAACGTGTTTCTAAATATAATCATTCTCCATCAATATGTGCAGATGGAGTTCATTTTAACGATAAACTGAATGACAGACGCATGGACATATAAACAGACTAGTGGAAGGAAGAACTTGACTGATTAAAAAAAGTTCCCAAAATGGCGGTTATAATACGTTATTGCAAGGACTGACTTTGAGACATACGCCACAGCTGATGATTCCGAGAGCCAAAGGATCATTGTATTCACAAGAACGAGACAAAATGGTACGTTGCCTAATGATCCAATCTCAATTTCATGGTTTCGTACACTGTGGTATAAACAGCTTGTTGTGAAATACTGTTTCAACATAATCAAAATAGTTCGAATTTGCATGTTTAATAAATAAGCAGTATTGCTAAAACATTGTATTCACTTCAAAACTAATAGAAATGTATGAAACAAAAGGTGTTTCAGTCGCAAACACGAAAACATTTAATCTTTTATTTTTGGAAGGGGTTGGGGTGGGAACGGGCGTGAGGAAGACGGTCATTTGATTCGAGATTCTTTGTTGTAGTATGTGATAGTGTAATGTGACTAATTGCGTTTTCAATAATTCGTCAGGTGTCAGTTTGCTTGATATTACATGTATCAATTTACATTATCTGTGACACGTCATTGAGTAATTGCAAGTGTTTGACCATAAATTTAATAAAATAAGAAATTACTTTGAGATATGATTAAAAACTTGTCTTCCTTCCAGGATAAAATACTGATCTTTCTATTTGAAGTATTTGTGCTATACTTATTTACAAAAGCCACTTTTTTCACAATTTCAAAATGTTTTAAATTTCTAAATGTTTTAAATTTCAGTAATAATCTAGTTGCTTCTTCACGCTGTATGACCCCGTTCCCCAGGCAAAAAAAGTCTCCCTTGATCAACTTTATTCCTTCAGGTATTAATAATCGCCCTACAAAACACTTTATTCACTTGATTTGCTTATTTCCAAATTATCTATCTATCTATCTATCTATCTATCTATCTATCTATCTATCTATCTGTCTGTCTGTCTGTCTCTCTGTCTATCTATCTATCTATTAATCTAATCTAATCTATTTAATCTATCTTATCTATCTTATCGATCTATCTAATCTAATCTATCTAATCTATCTATCTATCTCTCTATCTCTATCTCTCTATCTATCTCTCTCTCTCTTTCTATCTCTATCTATCTATCTCTATATCTATCTATCTATCTCTCTCTCTATCTCTCTCTCTATCTCTCTCTCTATCTATCTATCTATCTATCTATCTATCTATCTATCTATCTATCTATCTATCTATCTGTCTGTCTGTCTGTCTGTCTGTCTGTTTGTCTATCTATCTGTCTGTCTGTCTGTCTATCTGTCTATCTATCTATCTATCTATCTATCTATCTATCTATCTATCTATCGCCAGTCATAAAGATTATTGGTACACAAACAAGTTATTTTGCGAAAACCAGTTTTTTGTGGATAACGAGTCCCTGTATGATTGAATCCTCTTGCAAGGTCAAATCATTTTATAATCTTTGTTATTATTTCAGTAAAATTGGAGTTCATTGTCAATATGTATGCTAATTAACGTTTTACAATTAGTGCGAAACTTCGCTAAAATCTTCCAGAATTGAGCTTTTCATTTTGTAAATTAAAGTATTGAACCTCTTATAGGAAAATCCGGTATTAGGGCAAATTTCCTTATGATCTAAATTTCATCGATAATTAAAAAGGAAGCATTCAAACAATAATTATTCATCTTTACAATTCAGAATTATGATTTTTGAAGTAAATTTAAAATTGAGAAAACCTAACAGTAACGTGGATAAATTTTTCCTTCTTATTGCGACTTTAATTAACGCCATAACCTTTATAGAAATAGAAATATACTAATGGCGGTTTCACCTGGTTTACAGTTGTCAGGATATAATAGGGATCCCAGTAGAACAGCAGGGTTTCCAGACTTAAGGTGGGCATAGACTGACAACTACGGACTTTTTACCAACGTTCGACTTCAGAACGTCTTCATGCATGTGGCAATGGACCTTCCGGATTTCAACTCGTCATATGGCGCGTGCGCATACCAATTTGGTTATTATTACGATTATATGGTCGTAAACTAAATAACAGAAAAGAGGCAAAACCAACATATTTCGTTAAATTCAACAAATATTTTATTTCCCATGAATGCTAAGTGAAAATTTAAAGAACTTTCAATATTGTGAAATAATTCCCAAGTAGTTTAAAACTTTGAATACTAGTTCTAATGAGAAAAGTACTAATTAAATTCTCGCACTGTTTGAAATAAGATCAAACACTGAATGTGTTGATGTGCCATAGTGAACAGTGACGTGGAGATGTGCCAACAGTCCTTTCTTGAATCACAATAACATAATCCAAGTTGTCCTCGTTTTAATTCACTATAATTAATTACAAGCTTCATATACAATTTCATAGGTGCTCATATTGCATAATACTTACAAAGACGAGCTGAAGCTTCGTGCGATCATCAAATGAGTGCTGGATACTGTCCATGTTGTGTTTAGGATTCATCCACGTGACAAGGAAGATGTAGCCAGTAGACTGGAGCTTGCAGCAAGGGCAGTGGCGTATGGAGAAGAGGATTAGACTGCCAAGGCCCGTATCCCTCTACTTACAATGTCCATGGCTCATCGCTGACAATTGAATTTAGCCAAGAGTCCACTCCAAGTTCGGAGCAACTATGAATTTGAGGTGTCATGTGCTCACACCACGAAATGATTCAACTATATTAATGATAGACTGGATAGTAAATTGTTGTCGGAAAGATATCCTAGTTTTCAAATTAAGAGGAAGGCAGCAATTGTCATACCAGAATATTAGTTTCTTAAATTATCCGTTTACTGTCCTCTAAAATTATTTGCCGTGATTTTATTTGTCACTTTTACGTTTATGCACATTTTTAGTGGAGAAAACTTAATTTTTGTAAGAAAAAAAATACATAAACAGTGAGCTAGATGCATATCATGTTATTCGTACCCCAAACGTTCTAGTGTGCTACGTATTCCTCGTGGTCTTCATATGAAAAAAGAAGAACGAGCTGTACGTTTAGTGTAATAAATCACGATCGTACAACAAAAATTCCATCGACAGCGAATGTTTCAAGATCTTGCCATTTAAGTTATTTGGCAATGTCAAATACCATTTGTTTCTCATAATATTGTGATGGATTTCGACGCAAGAAACAAGTAATGTACCTCAACCCAAACCAGTATACCTCAACCCAACTATTCGCCTAATTTCACATCACCGTGAATGTGATCAGCCATGAGAGGTCTCAGAGGCGTAGCTATGATATTTTGCGCCCGGGGACGAACTATAAAATTGGCGCAACAGCCCTCTCCCCGTTTAATCACATTTTTTCTATTTTACTTATTATAATGTAACGTTGTAAGCCTCATTTTGGCGCCCTGTACCTTGGCGCCCGGGGACATATGTACCCCTGCCTCACCCTAGCTACGCCTCTGAGAGGTCTTTTCCAATTGCATATTATATTATAATATTGCTTTGACTGCCCTAGAAGACGAGAAGGTAGTAGTATATAAAGAGAATCATCCTTACTCTGAGAAACCCCTGCCACACAAAACAATTTTTGTCAGAAAATGTGCGAAAACCATTATTTTGAGCCAAAAAGGGCTGCTGACAAAAAAATGTTAATATAGAATGGTTTCTTTTGGGAGAAGGGATTAGAAGGGCCTCTGCAGGGAGGTCTCTGAAACAGAATCCCCGGCCACACAAAACATTTTTTTTCCAGAAAATGTGTTAAAAACATTATTTTGAGCTAAAATGAGTGCTAGCAAAAATGTTAACATAGAAAGTTTTTTAGGGCATGGGTACCTCTGTAGGGAGGTTTCTGGGAGAGAAATCCTTCCCTTCAATACTACTCTTATATGTTTATGCAAATTATAATAGCAAACAACATTTTCCAACTTGAAATGTTGATTTTTGGAAACCCAAAACCCCTGGTTATTACTTATAAACGCATTCCAGCAAGCTCTAAACGTTTTAGAGTTGTCTTAGATTTGAATACTTTTCAAGATATTTGGTAGTAAAGTTCACCAATCTTGCTTTATATTGCATGTATATGTTATTTTATGGCCGTAAGAAAATATTTAGAAAATATATTTACAAATTTAAAGCAAACCATTTACGCATTGTATATCAAAATCCTAAAACACGCTCACGTCAGATTAGTATATATTAACCCACAAAGCACAAACTACCTTCATTTAAAGCCAAAAACGTTTACCTAAATACTTAACATTATTGTACCTTCTCATTTTTGTTTCACCAATAAGCAAGGTCTTTTAGGGGCTAAAAGGCGCAGTACCCGTTGTTTACGCGGAATATTGGCAGGTCAATATATGCCAAATCGTCTGTTAGAATTTCTTTCACAGTTACAAGTTGGGAAGCTAAATCATTTTGGTATTTTATTGGCTGTCGCCTTTAAAGTAATTTTCCATTGATTTTATTTTTAACTCTTATTTTGCAATTTGTATTTGTAAAATTTCAAGTTAAATGAGTACCGTGCCATACCAACGACTTTTCGTTGTGATCCTCGCTTCTAAGGAAAAACAAAAATATTAGAACAAACTGCTGATAAATAAATAAATAAATAAATTCCCAACTACAATACAGCCGTAGATCATTATATTCGAGTTCAAACATTATGTTGCAACCTTTTTTCTATGGATGTTAGTAGCAGCTAGTATGGGTCTATTAAAGACCCAAAGGTTGAAAAAATGGGAACAATCATAAAATTTATCATACTTGAATTTGGCAAGTCTGTTCGCGATGTATTTGATGCATTTTAAGATGTATGGAATATTTGAATCTCTGCATATTTCGTAGCCTCACTCAACTCTTCTGCGTCTTTGGAAACCTAACAAATGAAACATTTCGTTCAAATGAAAACATAAAAAAATATTTACTATTAGATAAGAAAGAAATTCTCTCTCTCTCTCTCTCTCTCTCTCTCTCTCTCTCTCTCTCTCTCTCTCTCTCTCTCTCTCTCTCTCTCTCTCTCTCTCTCTCTCTCTCTCTCTCTCTCTCTCTCTCTCTCTCACGGTTGGACTTAACTTTTACCATCATCCAATACATTGTGGTATGATACAATCGAAAATCCTCTACACTCATCTTTTTTCAGATTCTCGCCCTATTTTGCTACAAAATTCTAGAAAACATGTCCTGCAAAAAGTAAAAGCATACAATCATAACTATCCACATCATGGCTGTGTTGTCCATGATGAACAATGCCGTGCAAGTTCTGAACTTGTCAAGATTTGTTACATGATTAGAGATAAGACGAGGTCTTTTCGGTTTGTTGAAGTCAATATCAGCAAAAGATTAGTGTCCTCTTGTCGCATTCTGTAATACAAAGAAAAGAACCTCACCATTGTACGTGAACATTTACATATTTTAAAAGAACTCCTGTGAACAAATCAAAGGTTTATGATCAAATGCTTCATCCGGGACTGACATAATGCGGAGCGTATCTATCATGAATTATGTCCATCTGATCAAACGAGCGTCTCTGTTCGTTATGTCCTTTCCTTGTCCAGCACCTGTCTTGCACAACTTTGCAACTGGCTTACATTTCAGACGAAAACAAGCTTTATAATCTGGATGTTAAAAGTTTATATAAGAGGGACTTCAAGAATGAGAACAGTGTATACAAAATAACTCCAGTGTCAAAAAAACATGTCAAACCAAGAGGATAAGTTTGCATTCGAAACACGAGAAAAGTCTGTCGTTTCTTGGATCAATATGTTAAATGACGTGAACCGCCAACACTGAAAAATTGAATAGTTTCCACAAAATAACTTGTGATCCTTGCCATGACCATATTTTATGGCTGACTTTCATTTAAGTCAGTGTAGAGACCTATTAGTTTCTAATTTAGAGCGTGAAAGATTCGCCAGGTGAAAGAAGGTTTTCATTTAAAAATTAGTAAAATAATATTATTTTTACATATCGTGGATAGTATATCAAGAAAAGACTGAGATTTGATTTTCTAATTAGCGAATGAATACATTTGATTATATGAGAATGGTCACTCAGACAAATAGAACCTTCTATAATTGAGTACCTATCGCAATTTTGAAAAAAAAATCATCTAGTGAATGTAATAATGCATAATAAAAATCGATTTTTTTATTTAAAAAATGGTCCTCTTTGCCTTAGAAAGACGAGAATTCGTAAATTATACATCATCCATGAATGTCTTATTCTTTATCAGAAACGAAGCAACCCAGATCTCATAAAGTAATATATATATATATATATATATATATATATATATATATATATATATATATATATATATATATATATATATATATATATACATACATACATACATACATACATACATACATACATACATACATACATACATACATACATACATACATACATACATACATACATACATACATACATAAACAAGAATTAAGACCTTAGCAAGTATTTATAAGTGCTATAAAGTCATAAGACGCTTTTCTAGATTAAATGAATGACTCATGAAAAGATAAAGAAAATATTTCCACCTTACGTACGTCCCTGGAATTTGTTGAAAGGAAAGTTTATATTTTTCAGTTTTGCTGCTGAAGCACCATAGGTTATTATTTCTGTGCAATACTCGCTGAGATTCGTTACAATTTATAACATATTAGTGCGTGATAATACTGAGATACAACAGTGAAACTTCCTGTGTTACTAATAGTTAAGAATAAATTATGCTCACGTTGTAGGTAACTTTGCATATTATTACGGGATTCTTTTCAACAACACCGTTGCAAATCTTTTAATATTCACCCTAGCTAGGTCTTTATAATGACTTCCCCTTAGACACAAGAGATTGGTATCTTTTTACTATGGTGATATTTTATCTAAACTACAGAATATAGACAAATTTTGTTCATGAACAGTCTAAATTCTTGCCTTTACATCTATGACAAACACGGATCCAAGTCATGTGTTAGTCGGATAATCCGGATTCAATGCGTGAACAATGTAGAATTTGTTTCTAATATTTTCATATGTGACCGCTTAAAAGTCCTCTAAGCTAAAACTGCCACCTACACCCATACCCATTGTTTCAACGATAATCAATATTTATACAATAAATTGGAAGATGTTATATAATGAGACTATATAGAAATTAACTAAAGGACATCACTCGCATATGAATTATTTTACCTCACTGGGCAATAAGAGTTATTTCCCTTGGTATTGTATATTCCAGAATTGTAAAAATATTTATGATGTACACAAAATTTAAAATTAGTAGTTGGTTTTCGCTTGTTATTCTTGTTACATTCATAAACGAGGAGATTGGGATAAAATATAATCCTCTTTAGGATGGAAATTTGCTGCTTGGTCCCCCACAACACACACACACACACACACACACACACACACACACACACGAGTGATTGGCATAAAATAAGTTAATAACATTTAAATATGATCGCCTACTGAGATCTAGTGTTATTAACACTTGTTGCTATCTTATTGTTCTGGACTTATAAGGCGAACTGCTTTAGAAACTTCAGACTATCTATAACTGTGTTATTTCTTTACTGAAAACTGACATGGTCTCATCACAAGTGTTTTATTGCATATTATTGTTCGTCTGATTTATTGACAATTATGAACATCACTCTTTAATCCCCAAAGTGTAATATTTAAATGAAACCAAAAATGTGTTGCTTTGCTGTCTTATAGACCATTTAAAAATATTGTTTAAAAATCCTGCCAAACACAGCATCGATTTGACAGTGAAAATGTATTTTTTAAAAAAAAAAAATATAAGTGCTTGATGGTACTTATGTAAACAATATAATAAAAAAAATGTCTACAAGTTTACAGACCGATCTATGTTGCAGTTGTAGATGATGCTGATACAATATGAACACGTTGCTAATCTTGTTCAAAATTGTATAATCTGTAATGCTTGATACATGGTCTGCTTATTTGTAAAAAAAAATTGCAATTAAATATTTTGATTACATAAGAATTACAAAAATAAAAAACCAGAAAATATTTAGCACACAACACATGAAACTGAAAGAATCTATTTGGTCTCATTTCTGAACAATAATGTAATAAATTCTGCAGTGACAGTTATATAACCACAATATATTCATTTTAGACCTAATGAAAAAGTATGGAGCAAATAGATTTAAGGAAATGATCTCTAATTATCTTCAAAATTAATAGTAGCTATTAGGTTCCATGATTATCACATCAGTGTGTGTCTAAAAGTACTTCATTCCATGTACGTATTGTATCTGCATTATTGAGTATATTGCTATTAATCAAGTTCCTTCCTCAATTAGTATGTCCGTTCGTCCGTGTGTCTATACGTCAATCAGTTAAGCTATTAAACTGAACTACATTATCAGAAATCAAGGGAGTCTGCGCGCGTGTGTGTGTGTGATTTGGATTTTTAACGTAGTTTTAACAATTTTTCAGTCATATCGCTACGATGTCTACAGTGTGACAGTTTATAGTGATGACTAGCACTGAGACGTCATGCTGCAGACATGTGTCATCAGGTCACTTTCAGTTTCATTATCCTGACACTAGGCTGACCAGTTCTAACACTAGCCTCTTAGTGCTGACCGCCAAGCGAGGCAGCTGTTATACCAGTTTTATAATTCTTTATTATCACTAGGTCGGTGTTCTAATCCGATACCGCACGCATCTGAGGCGGACGCTCTATCCACTAGGCCATCGGAGCGGTCCAATCGAGCAGAAGCGGATCATATTTGAAATTAGGTTGAAAAAGTATGAGTCGATAAAAATAGAGAGAGAGAAGGCGCACAGAAATGAAAATCTCGCATTCTAACTTTGCCAAAAGGGCTCTGTTACAAATATTTCGGCTACCAAAAAGGGCCGGACTATAGATGGATCCTATCTCAAAACGGTTCGGATTATAGATGGATCGTATCCTCCTATCTGCTCTACTTCCAGATGCAGATTCGATCTGCTAATGTGGTTGGGGTATGATCAATATATAAGTTATTATGTATATCTGCCACAGCGACATCAACGAAAGCAATCAAGACCGATCAAAACTAAGCGAATCGCAGGAGGGACTATAGGGAGCATACCAGTTCGTTTATCCTACGTATTTTTGTGGCAGGGCTGTAATTGAAGATTTTGAATATAACCAATGGCCGAACTAAAACCAAGAATACAGTTTTCTATCGACAGGTGAGACAGGTAGAATAGACAGGACATCATTCTTAGAATGAAGAACAATAGACATTGTAGTATGAATGGTATTGATCAATCCAACGACAAGGAGGACTATTAAACTTGATGACAGAAATTATGCAAGTGGGTATAACCAATTCCGAATAAACTTCTCGCTCAGCGTGGTTTGGTAATTAGAAGCTTGCCTTAATAATTTGATATGAGCAGTAAGTACAAGGAATGGAGGTAAAAAGAATGGGAAAAAAAAAAAACATACATCCACTTCAACCTCAGTATTATATTAGACCACTTTTATTCATTATTTCATATATGAAATATACAATTACCAAGTACACGTGTTGCAGAATTCTTATAATGAGATGATTTTTATTTATTTAAATGTAGTCATAAATGATGTTTGAATGGCGGCGCCGGTAAGGCGTTATCGCGGCCGTATATTGCGCAGTGTTTAAATTGACATGGGCTCTCGTGCCACGCGTATCGAATTCCTTTGATGTGCCGGCCATTTCCGGTACATGAAGCAACGTCCAGCGTAATTGACGAAGAACTATGGGAGGTTATATGTACGGCCGACCACCCAGTTGTTAATGGGCATTGGTAGTTAGCGTCAGCGGACTGTGTACAGCATATCTGGATATAAATAAGACAATTATGAGAGTTTGTGCTGGAGAAGCAAAGGCAAAAACCAAATGCGTCCACCTTAATGTGTCATTTATGAGTATCTTGTACGTGCACACTTTTTCTAACACCTGTCAAAAGGCAAATAAACGTGAATAAAAATGTAAAAAAATATATAAATGACGAATCACCACGATGACATCAACCTTGTTATTGCAACTAGTTTCGATTGGTTAGTAGGTAAACAGACCTACGGGCTAGAATGTTGTTTTCTAAGTTAACAGTACATTAGCTTATTTATGAATTATCATATACCAGAATAAATATTTTATTTAATATAAAAGGCAACAGTCTATCGGTTAATTCATACAGACTATATAAGATCTAACGAAATTACTTTAATATTATCACTGAAGTGCATGCCAAAGTTTCATTTCAATTCAGTGAAACCATTTGTATTCCATTCATGTGTTTACATCAGTACATAGTCTAAAAATATTATGCTTAAGCAAGGCTTCCGTTTTCTCGTTTGAAGTAAATGTAAAAGTAAGTACTCAAGCTGACCAACTCATATTGTTGTGAAAAAAAATGTCTTATCGGTTGCAAAAGATGATCCCAATTATTATGCACTGCAATAGGTGCTTCTACAGCTGGCTATGTATTTTTCGTAATAATAGTTCGTGAGAAAAATAAGAAAGTTAATTTCTCAGAAGAAGAAAGACAGTGTTGAAAGGCACATGCCGTTTTAAGGCATAGGGCACGCGAGGCACGTGCTCAGGGATCCGCGCAGCAGGGGGCTCCGCGGCGGCCCTAAACAAAATTTCGGTGTTGGTATTATTAGCAGTTTAGTACTATATTAATAAATTTAACAAAAAGACACACATGCACATGGAAATGCAATGAAATACTATATCTGAGACTGAGAGACAGAGTTTGCGCCTAGGCCCCCCCCCAACTTCTTAAAACTGCTCTTTTGAAAGGACTTGTCAACTTTTCCTATTCGAAATCGCTTATAACAAATCACTTTATTACGACGATATGAATGCACCCTTTCTCAGTTCCCAAATCCAAGTGAGTTTCTGTGAAAAACGTATACATGGCCACATTTGCAACGAGGAATATGATTTGAAATCGTACAGTGCAGGTAATTTCACTTCTCTTTCAGGCACAATACAGATAAATACACTTGTTTTGTCTTTCAGGTACAGTGCAGGTAATTTAACTTCTTTTTCCTTGAAACGGAAAGCATCATTGTAACCAATGGCAACATACCCAGGCAGCACGCAACGTGTTGAAAAAGGAATTTTGAAGAAAAACAAATAGAGCTTGCAAGTCTTGCTGTTAATGGCCTTTCCTAGGTTTCACACGCCAAAACTAATTTTCTATGCTGATATATAAGGGTATTTTACGGAATAATTTACAGTCATATTAAACAGTATAATATTCGCAACCAAACGAGCGATTATTTGTATTTTCGGGATATTTTGAACCTGGTGTCATTTAGCACTACCTCAAATCCCACGTTGCTCCTGACTTCTATAGGACTTTTTCCTTGGTTGAATTCTATTACCAAAGATGAACCATGGATATTGAATGTGGAAGGGAACGGTCCTTGGACGTCCAAGCCCATTTCGCCATACGCCACGGCCCTTCCTGCAAATACCAGTCGACTGGCTACATCTTCTTTGTCACGGGGATGAATCCTAACAAAATTGTTGATCGAGAAGTAAATACAATTACCTATTGGATTATTATTTAAAATGTAAGCATCTCAATAATTGGATAAATGATGAAAATTTTAAAAGTAGGGATTAATTGATATGTTATCCGGCATTATCAAGGGTATGAGTATCTGGGTAGTCAAGTATACATGTTTAATGTCAAGTATAATATCTGCATAATATCTGCATGCTTTTATTAAATACAATTATACAGGAATTCACTCTTCTATTTATTGGTTGAACTTACAATTGCATGCATAGGCAGTATATTTAGCCATTCGTACATAGACTGTTTTAATTTACCATTCATTTAGCAACACGTGCGTACATAGACTGTTTTAATTTACCATTCATTTAGCAACACTTGCGTACATAGACTGTTTTAATTTACCATTCATTTAGCAACACGTGCGTACATAGACTGTTTTAATTTACCATTCATTTAGCAACACGTGCGTACATAGACTGTTTTAATTTACCATTCATTTAGCAACACGTGCGTACATAGATTGTTTTAATTTACCATTCATTTAGCAACACGTGCGTACATAGACTGTTTTAATTTACCATTCATTTAGCAACACGTGCGTACATAGACTGTTTTAATTTACCATTCATTTAGCAACATGTGCGTACATAGACTGTTTTAATTTACCATTCATTTAGCAACACGTGCGTACATAGACTGTTTTAATTTACCATTCATTTAGCAACATGTGCGTACATAGACTGTTTTAATTTACCATTCATTTAGCAACACGTGCGTACATAGACTGTTTTAATTTACCATTCATTTAGCAACATGTGCGTACATAGACTGTTTTAATTTACCATTCATTTAGCAACACGTGCGTACATAGACTGTTTTAATTTACCATTCATTTAGCAACATGTGCGTACATAGACTGTTTTAATTTACCATTCATTTAGCAACATGTGCGTACATAGACTGTTTTAATTTACCATTCATTTAGCAACACGTGCGTACATAGACTGTTTTAATTTACCATTCATTTAGCAACACGTGCGTACATAGACTGTTTTAATTTACCATTCATTTAGCAACACGTGCGTACATAGACTGTTTTAATTTACCATTCATTTAGCAACACGTGCGTACATAGACTGTTTTAATTTACCATTCATTTAGCAACACGTGCGTACATAGACTGTTTTAATTTACCATTCATTTAGCAACACGTGCGTACATAGACTGTTTTAATTTACCATTCATTTAGCAACACGTGCGTACATAGACTGTTTTAATTTACCATTCATTTAGCAACACGTGCGTACATAGACTGTTTTAATTTACCATTCATTTAGCAACACGTGCGTACATACACTGTTTTAATTTACCATTCATTTAGCAACACGTGCGTACATAGACTGTTTTAATTTACCATTCATTTAGCAACACGTGCGTACATAGACTGTTTTAATTTACCATTCATTTAGCAACACGTGCGTACATAGACTGTTTTAATTTACCATTCATTTAGCAACACGTGCGTACATAGACTGTTTTAATTTACCATTCATTTAGCAACACGTGCGTACATACACTGTTTTAATTTACCATTCATTTAGCAACACGTGCGTACATACACTGTTTTAATTTACCATTCATTTAGCAACACGTGCGTACATACACTGTTTTAATTTACCATTCATTTAGCAACACGTGCGTACATACACTTTTTAATTTACCAATAAGGTAGGGACCTTTAATTAACAATACCTGCTTGGAAAGTTGTTTTTTTTTTCATTTAAATACGCATAAGATCGTTTTAATTTAACCATAAATCTGTGGACAGTTTTTTCGTTCCATACTTGAATTGGGAGCATTATTAAACCATGCATGCATTCATCGTTTTATTTGCCAGTCTTATTGGTACCTTGGTTCCAAATGAAACTCCGGTACTCTCAAGGTGTATGCAATAAGTTTAACTTGTTCTTTAACTAAGTAACCAATGACCACATCCCAAACTTCACGGAACGAATAGTCGTTCATAACATACTCATTTTTTTCGTAAATTCAACTCCGATAGTTCTCTAAGTGAATAAAAGAAGACAATTTATTAAGACTACGTCAGAGTTTTTTCTTGCTTATGTAATCTAACTGGAAATGAAAATACTATCTGTGTGATTTGTATCTATAACTGTATTCTGAACTATATTTTTATTTCTTTTTATAGCTATTTGTCACCGCTCAGTAAGAATATCAAGCCCTTTGTGGCATTCAAGTTAATCATGTAGATATTTTCTTGAGAGCCGTTATAAGTCACCATGAACATTCATCCTGGAGTTTTAGTATAAGACTTAAAATATTTGGGATGCTATTGAACCTATGTCACGGAATCCGAATGCTCGATACGAATAGACGAGTTCAACCTTTATTTGTTGATATGAATAGCCAAATTCAAAAGAGACCCCTTATTTATTGAGTTTAAACTAAGGTTATTTTCACGACACTATTTAATTTTAAAGACGTACAATGATCCTTAACTACTTGTCGTGAAAATATTATGAAAAGAACATTGTTCTGACCTTTACTTGAAGTGAGCCACTTTTTATGGCGCAAAATTTGAAATTAATTTTAAAATTAAGGAACTTCGAGCAAGAAACACCAAACTTTGACATTACACAACTACGAAAATTGGTATGTTCGGATACGCACGGACCATATGGCGAGGTGAAATCGGGAAGATCCATTGCGACAGCCATAAACACGTTTTGGAGTTTTGCATTCGGAACAAATCCATAATTGGCCGTCTGTGCCCAGCGCAGGTCCGGAAATCCTCCAATATTGTTAAAATTGTTATTAAAACCTGATAACTGTATATAAGGTGAAAAAAAAAATAATATTAATTGATGCGAAAATGCAATTATTCCATTCACGTAATAGCCTATAAAGTACTAGATAAATAAAGCTTTCTGTTTAGGATAAAATTTAGTTTTCAATTTTCTTTCACCACTAAAGCCATACATTACAGATTTTGAGGAATAATAACTCCTGGTTGAAATATTTTGGCGTTTATAAATAGCATCTTACAGGATATTTTCAAATGATTTTACTAAATGCGTTCCTTGGGTATTCAGTTCATTACAACACGTATTTTTCTCATCAAAAACTAAATTCTTTATGTTCTAAATTTACTTTACATGATTGCTGCATCATAACTAAGTATGATGATTAAACTATTTAATATTCAGATGCGTATCATTGTAATTTTTCTTCTTGATTCACCACACCAAATAGTTCGTACACATAATTATTACGGATCATTTAGACTGTGTATTCTTTCTTTCTTTTATATAGTCTTGCATTTTAAAAAATCTAATTATCGTGTTTACTGCAACAAACAAAAAACCAAAAAAAAACCCAAAAAACAAAAACAACTCGGAACATTTCACCTGAACAAAACCGAAAGGAAATAGATTGTTAGTCTCTCCGTCTGACCCCTTGTGGAATTTCTGGCGCCAGTCGCTTATCATGGCTGAGAACTGACAGGCATACCTATCGGCACGTCCAGCATTGGCCTCTCCTTTGAAGTAAATGGGCTATATAGTGGTAAATCCTATATATGGCACATTAATAGGCCTAGTCAAACCAGTATATGAAATATTGATAGGTAGTGGTCAATCCAATATATCGCATGTTAATAGGTAGTGGTTACTCCAATATACAGCATGTTAATAGGCAATGGTCATTCCAATATACGGCATAGTATTATGCAGCTCTAAATCCAATTATTGACATGTACAGCAGGTTTTCAAGAATAACTAGCGGAATAATATATTTGTATTTAGTACCTTTTATACAAAAAAGGGACGTCAAAGCATTTAACATTTAACATTTAAATTACTACCGCATACTAATGTCGTTTGATACTAGCAAACTCGTATCCCACTACAAATAAAAGTAGAAACCAAATATTATAATAGCTTACTAAGACTGAAAACAATTAGGGCATCTTACGGCAAAGCACTACACAGTCAAATTATTTTCAATCCTCTGTTATAGATCATACCCATTGCCAAAATATATCGCATTGAATATAGCAATTATCAGAAAGATGATACAAATTTATAGTGAATTAACTAAAAGAAAAACAAAAGAAATGTAGATATTTTGAGATAATACAATGTCTGTGTACTAATTTCGATGGGAAATGTGTTTCAAGATTAATACCCAAAAGAAGAAAGTGCTACTTGTTAATCTGAAACATCGAAAAATAATCCCTAGTGTTTCAAAACAGTGCTAACAGAGATTGTTTTCTATAATAATAACTTTTAAAATAAATCGATATACTCTGCATTGCAAGACAAGATTACTGGACAATCTACTTACATATTACAGAAAAAGCAAGAAATAAATTATCTTCCAAGAGAGTGTGTGTGTGTTTGTGTGTCTGTGTGTGTGTGTGTGTGTGAAGTGGATGACCACTAGCATGCTCTATTGAAATACAGATATATTTGACAGCGATGAGTAATAGTTTTCAAAATAATCTTGGACCAAAACAAATAAAAAACGACGCAAACGTAAATAATATAATAAAAGAAATCCTACGGATACATACTTTGCAGACGCTGTAACTTTACTAATTATTGGACCCAGTCAAACCACATACTCCACAAATGTATCCTTACTAATTATTGGACGCAGTCAAACTACATACTCCACGAATGTATCCTTACTAATTATTGGACCCAGTCAAACTACATACTCCACAAATGTATCCTTACTGATTATTGGACCCAATCAAACCACATACTCCACAAATGTATTTTTACTAATTATTGGACGCAGTCAAACTACATACTCCACAAATGTATCCTTACTAATTATTGGACCCAGTCAAACCACATACTCCACAAATGTATCCTTACTAATTATTGGACGCAGTCAACCTACATACTCCACAAATGTATCCTTACTAATTATTGGACCCAGTCAAACCACGTGCTCCACAAATGTATCCTTACTAATTATTGGACCCAGTCAAACCACATACTCCACAAATGTATCCTTACTAATTATTGGAACTATTAAACAACATCTTCCACACTTGTAACTTTATTAAGCATTGGACCTAGTCAACCAAATATTCCGCAAATGTATCGTTACTAATTATTGAATCAAGTCATCAATAACATATCCTAATCATATATCATTACTACCTATTGGATGTATTCAACCAAATATTTAAATCATATATATTTCATAATTAATTTTCAGGAATTTATGCTTACCTTGGTACCATATCGCCCCAAATATCGTCATCTGTACAAATGGATTGACCATGGCATTCCATAACACACTAGGCTGACTAGGGGCCCTGGAAAGTTAAATATTGTGTTCATTCTTTCTATATTATCAGTCGTCATACTAAGGTATACATAGCTAAACAGACACTTGTCCCAGGTGATATTTTCTACCAACCGCCAAACATTAATACTCCTCGTACAATAAATGTTTACACTGAAGACATTGGCAATAGCATACTATAGCCATGTGGTAATGGCAGCTCAACAATTCGAGTGTTTTTTAAATCACATATTTTGGTTATAAAATAAGTAATTGTTAACTGTGAATCACCAAATCACACTTTTCTATTTCTTGTTTTATAGTGTGGATCACCAACTACACTATGTAATTTAAAATGTGAAGTACCCAATCACACTTTAAAATGTGAATCATACTTTTAAATGTGAAGTACCCAATCACACTTTATATTGTGAAGTACCCAATCACACTTTAAAATGTGAAGTACCCAATCACACTTTAAAATTTGAAGTACCCAATCACACTTTAAAATATAAAGTACCCAATCACACTCAAAAATGTGAAGTACCAAATCACACTTTAAAATGTGAAGTACCCAATCACACTTTAAAATGTGAAGTACCCAATCACACTTTAAAATATGAAGTACCCAATCACACTTTGAATTGTGAAGTACCCAATCACACTTTCTATTCATCTAAACTGATCTCCTATTACACTCTTATACTCACTATTGTTGCAAACACTTTAGCATTTGGAGATTGTGCGGGAAAATATTCCAAGCATGATTTAATGAAGCGAAACAAAATATAAGGCGATCACAAATACTAAGTGCCAACAAACCAGTCAATGTGTTAGTTAGAGTGACATCTAACCAATCAAACTTATACCTAGTTTTTCTGCGGCCGTTGTGGGTACATGCAGCCAAGGCTTCGTGTGATGACCAGGATTCTATAGGAGTTCCACCCCACGCAGACTCAATCAAACCAATTGGTCGATGAATATGTGGGTACAGGTATTTGCCGTACAACCAACACACAGCTGAAAATCCGGCCAGACTTCCTGAATTACAAGGACACTGGTGAAATGTACAAATTTTGTTTCATTCGTTTTTAAATATTATAAATGATAACTGCCATGGACATAACATGATGAAAATAACATTTATATAATCACGGTGTACAACACAGACCACAACCACATCGTCACTTTTGGGTACGGAATAGACGTTTCAGCCAGAACTACTGCAATGATAATTTATACTTATGTTTCCGTATTATTTTCTGCTTGTCATGCTCAAGTTATATTTTGGCAAGATATTTTAGAAATAAAGTGACGAATACTTTCTAAAACATTCCAATCAACATTTGTTTTAATAAAACACATCCTGACATTCTTTCGCTAATAAGAAGAATAAAGAAATAAACTATTTTTTTAAGATGGAACAGAGTGTGACGTCAATATGGACATTTATGTTCGAATTAAAATACTAATAGATAAGACGAAACATGTTGAACTTTTCCCTTGTATTGATCATCTCTCTAATGTCGCAGAAGTGTTACCGGTATCATCAAGAAATTTATAAAAAAATAAAAAAATAAATAAAAAAACATCTTCCCAATCAGTTTAATTTGTTGGCTTTTTCAGTTGTTTCAATGCTTGTAATGATTTATAATATATTAATTGTATATAGTCAAGATAAGGAAAGAGGATGAAAGCGTGCACGGCTCCATCCTATTTATACTGGACGCCAAATATCAGGAATTGACAAAACTGTACTTTTAATACCAAATAATTAATCCTGACCAAAAAATATTGTTTAAAGTCAAAACAACGCATAATGATAGATGATTGCTTAGAATATGTAGTTGTGGTTGCGGATTTCATGCCAATTTCAGCCTAAGATAGGCTATACATAGAGGCCAGTATATCCGGTGGAGGAAGAACCAGGAAAAATCCCGGAAAGAACCACCGACCAACAGGAAGCTACTAGTAAGCTTTATCATATGCCATGTTGGCAGAGTTTGAGAATCGAAACCACGCGGACAAAGGTTATATGTCGGTGATATGTAAATACGAGAGCCTCTGTCACCCTGGGCTCCTCTTAGAAGGTAGAGTTTTAAACAAAACAATCTGATTCTAACTATATTTACTATCTATTGCATACAATCTTTAAAACTAGGTCCGATGATGGTAACAGCAAACATTTCCAAAGGTTCATTACTGTATAAAATCCATTTTTGAATCTCCGTCCACTTGAAACTAGCTTTCATTATCATATCCATTGTACATGAATCAAGAACATTCGACCAAATGTAATTAACGTACAATGGAAAACAAGTGATATATATATATATATATATATATATATATATATATATATATATATATATATATATATATATATATATATATATATATATATATATATATATATATATATATATATGTCTATTGCCAGTACGCGAAAGACATACATAATGTAATAGCATTAGAAAGGGAGAGAAGAAGGTATAAAAAAATCTAACCGGTGCTTGGTAAATTCCAACTGGATGCATGTAACAGATCAGTATGAGATGTGTTGGCAGTTGTTAATGCGGTTTGGAATGTTCGAATTTCCGTAAAGCTTGGAGCCTGTTTCAGCTCTTCTGTGTTGTTGAATACCTGTTGATTGAGATAACTCTTTTAAAATGTAAAACTTAAGATGCGAAAAATCCGAAACCCGTGCTTCGGATTAATGTATTAATTCGTATACACAGATAACAGATGAATTCTTTGAAATATGTATTGTACTCACTTTTTAAAACGGAGTCGGCACAATTACCCAACAGTCGCCATTTATTATGCTTCTGTCTCTAAGTTTTTTTCCAGTTTAGTCACATAACTTCAAACAGGAGCAATGTAATATGATTGCATACAACATTCGCATCTTGGTTCATTGTCTTGATTGTCTTTCTTCACCACGCAAGTACGTCCCAGAACCACATCAACGTCATTTTATCCATCTGTCTACATTTTTATACTTACAAATTCACGGATTGAAACATTGCACTCCGATACATCCTCATGACCTCTTTGCAATCTTTTCAGTAATATTTTTGACTATGACACTTTTAAGATATTTTTGAATAACGAACTCTTGATTGTAAAAGTTAAAATTTTAAATCTGCTTTTTAAACCTCTTAATTGCTCAAAATTTTACCAATTATGTTAAATGCAAAATGATGACATATGTCGAGACATGACATTAAGTTTTCTAAATCGGCCATCTTTATCGCTTTCTATTTTCATTTTCTTACCTGTCCCATAGGAAATCCCATATTGCTCTGGCCAGAACAGAACCAAACATCACCAAATAGGACATCATGAAGCGTGGCCGATCCTTCGCTTGAAGACACCTGAATACTAACCGGTCCCTTATGATGTTGAACTGGAAGTTTTACTTTCCATATTCCTGGCAAACTACCATGATGATTCGCCGTAACAGTTGTCGTTGCAACCTGTGCGTTGTTCAAACTCACGCGAACGGCGTCCCCAACTTTGTGAGCGAAACCCCATAGCACAGATCTGTAAGGGGCTCCTTGTAGAACCATGTGGTCTCCATAAGAGCTTGCAAAATGAATACCAGACGCACCATCCACACCTGGCCCACCACATGGTTAAGGTTGATAAAATAAAAACGACAGCCTGTCTGAATATATTGGTATTTTTGTCCAAAAGATTACGTATCTTTGAAAGACAAGACTTTATTGCACTCGGGTTGTAAATGTTACAATATGAGGTATATATAAACATGACTACATAGTGTGTGATGATATTACATAATGCATAACAGGGTTCCATTATCTAGGAAACATAATCCAAAAATTTGCAAATATTTTTCGTGAAGTCGTATGTTGCCTGTATTCAATATTTAATTATATTTAAAACCGTTAGTCCTGGAAGTGTAAATATTAGATATAATTTTGTCTTTCATACTGACAATAAGAACATGACAGAAGATCTTGACACTGACAAAGTCTGTAATATCTTTTGTTATAGGGAGCATTAGCTGATCGAACAGTATCCACGAGGAGCCAATGATTTACAGTTCTAAACTTACTAAATGATTAGATATATGTTTTGGTAATGAGAATTAGATCTTTTCTAAATCCAAACTTGTTTGAATAACATGTAGTTAAGACGTTTAGATGACGTATTGGCGTTATCTGCCAGAGCTTGTCTGTATTGATCATTTAGTGGTTAATCTACCGATCTGCCCAACCAATCAACTGATACGATTTCTCCATATGTAAATTAACCCCAACATTATCTAATATAAATTATACTTCAAGTTATCCGTTTATTGCCACACGAATTATCATCAGCACGTTTGTAAAAGAGAGAATTCAATACGTTTTCTTATAAACGCTAACAACTTTAGCCCAATAGTTTATTAAGCAACAATTTATGTTCATAATTAAAGGAAAACGGCCAGGTTCGCCGTATACTATACATAGAGGTTACATTGTGGGACATTCAATTTATCTTTAACGAAATAAATATAACTTTTTCGACTATATATGATTTCATAAACACCAAACTTTCACAAGCGTATGTTAAAATCAGAAATATGCTTTGATCTAAGTTTCAGTTTACAATCTAAACTGTGTATACGATTTTTAAGTAAATGCATACTTTCTTTAACTATGGATACTAGATTATTCCGGCTCTGCAGAAAATGCTTTGTAGAACCACGTGGTCTCCATAAAACTCCATAAAATCTGATGAAATTTATACCAGACGTATTGATCCATCTCATGTTGAATTGCGGATAAAATGAGTATAAAATCGGTCAGAAAAGAATATATATATATATATATATATATATATATATATATATATATATATATATATATATATATATATATATATATATATCCCCATTGTAAAAAGCTTATGTATCTTTGACATTCACAGAATTTGTGGATAATGGACGACCATTTAAAGTTGAAACCACTCCATAAAGGAATCGCTGAATATAGAAAGATTCACAAGGCTAATTACAGAGTAACTTATAGAGTGAATTTCTTTTCCACAAGACATAGCTTTGGTCACTTCAATCATTGGCTCTTATTTTGTCAGGTGTTCGAACGGAAACTTAAGTAATGAAAACATGTTTATCTAATCACACACAAGCATCAGCCAAAAAGTAAAGCAGTCTAAACCATGGCAAACATTTACAATTTGAAATAAACTCGATCATAAATATGTCTTATGTCACAATACCTTTATGCTCAAAATATAATGAAAACTAAATAGCGAGTTTATGTTATCCAAAAAAGTGGATTTTTCTACGATATGAACCATGTTTACATTACGACTGCATGAAAATCGACTTCTTGTTTAAAAAAAAATTTAAACGGGTGATCAGTGAATCTTGTTTTTCCTTGATATATTTTTCAAACGCTTTCCAAGAACTTTAGAGCAAGTTTGTTGATTCTTAACGGACGAGTTTTGCATGAATACAATAATCATTTTAGTTGTGGAGTTAACGTACTTTGAAGTTTCAAAATAATATCATTGTAGAAAAGACAAATAGACACTTTGTAATATATTCTTGCTGTACAACCTTTGAGAATTATAACAATGTGAAGGCACCTATGTGACATTATCTATATTCTGCCAAAACTTGACGAGGCTGTCTATCAGGTTCATTGGAATAGAAAGAGACGTATCAACATTGAGGCAATTAGTTTCTTGACGAGTGTGAGTTTATAAAGAATATCCATCTCTTGAAGGAGATATATGGTGTTAGTATTCTATTATGCTAGTCTTCTAATTAGTTTATTTTGCTTTTTTTCTCGGATATATAATACTTTGGATATATCATTAAATTGTACCAGGTATTGAATTTCTTGCAGGTTACTTACCTGTTACAAGGAAGATAATACAAGCGGCCACAAGTAGCGATTCGATGGTCATGTTCGAAACTATAGCACTGTGTGCTGTGTCATGTAATAATTTATGATTAGTTTGCTATCGAGGTTATCTCTCCTTTGCTCGAATTTATATCAGCAAGCAAAACTATCACGTTTCACCAATCCCACACAGGTATTATCTTTAATGTAGAGTACGCTAACCCTATTTTGATTTGAATGCAAAATACAAGTTGCAATTTTATTTACTTTGAAAACAATTAAGGTTGTTATAAGACTGTACGCCTGATTTTTATTTCATGATAATATAATTTACTTTCCAGAAACAAGTAGTATACTTATTTCTTTCACGCATTAGTACTGACTGTTGTATTCCAGTTGGGCCTACTTGATAACATTATTAGAAGCGGATTACCTGTGAATGCACACATGTGACCTAGTACAACGTGCATTATAATCACTGGTTGCATAATTGCATATATCTTTTGTCCGAGATCTATAGATGAAGCATTACGTAGACTTCTAATTATTCTGGCGGTGTTGGTAAATTTTCATAATTGTAATAATAGTGTAAAAATATTTAATTAAGAAACCTAACTCATAATAACAGTAAAATGTAAGGCTAAAATTATAAAACTGACTCAGGATTTAAAAGACTGAAAAATATCCCGGAACATAAGTTTCCATTTGCTTAGACTAAACGTAGTACTAAACTTACTAGTATGTCCAGAACTTTAATGGAGAATGAAAATTATCAGGATTCTTTTTGCTGTATTATAAAATTGGCCAAGACTGAAAGTCGCACCAATATTCAGAATCTATAAAACAAAATCCGTATTTTTGAAATGGCCAAGACTAAAAGTAGTACAAAAATCCTAAAATTAAAACGTAAAAGAAATAAATAAAGCGGAGACAAAAGGAAAAAACTATATTTCCGATCAAGCACACCACATATACAATATATCACCTTTTTCGAGGACTATCAAATACAAGATGTATACAATCCGACACCAACATTTCAAATACGATCCCGCTCCTATTTTCTGATTTCTATCCATCATATATACTATCCGGCAACAACTTTTTGAATACTACCCAAACACTACTATAGGTCTACGCGATCTGAACCTGGGAATAGCTATACATCATCCAGTACCCACACATGCTATCAGAAGAAAGGGGTAGAGTTTAAAGAAGGAACATAAATCGCACAAACGTACTATCCAATCCAAACACCACGTATACCATCCAACATTATATGCACACTATCCAAAATGAATTGTGGAACGCTTTAAACTTCACACTAAGTATAAGACGGTGGATATTGTGTACAAAAAGATGAAATATAAAATACCAACATACATATGACATCCGTGACTTACGTGACTTAGTGAAGTACTTAAAATTGTGTTGAAAGTTTTGAAAACTATAATGGGATCTGCTGAATACACAACCAATACATCTGGAACACAACTTAAAACATATTTCGTACTAATTAATCAAACTTCCTTCGAAGAAGCATTATGATGTTGTGTAAGTAGCCTTGTTATACTTAGTTGAGGTTGTTGGTATTTTCGAAGATGGGTTAGATTTATCTGCACATCAGATGATGAAAATAAATCTACAAATCAAATTGTATTGTGCAATGATTAAATCAAAAGAACCGAAATAACAACAGATATTGTAAACAATATTGAAAAGAATGCTAAGAGACATTCTGAAACAGTACTGCAATACTTATAACGATGCTGAGAAAATGTAAATAGGTCACTATTATAAAAACGAACCTTTGTGTTTTTTATGCTTTTGTCTTTCTGTGTTTAAATTGTTGAAGCAAACAATAAAGGAGTTTGGGGAGATCATTGTCCATTTAATGACCACAATGGAAGCATCATTTTGTATCATAAAATATTTCCTCGTGCATAATGGTAAAAGCTGAACAAATCACAAAAGGTCATTCACTGACGTTTCTACGCTGTACATTTTTTTGTATATTCTTGTCGATTTTGGTTCCACTATTTGCCCACTGTTGGTATTGGTCAAGAACGCATGAGGGAGAAAATAACATTCGACTAAACAATTGACCTTACGCGAGATGATAGATTGCACCGCTTACCAAATCACGTGACCTGACGCCCTGCTTTCCTCTGACAAATATGCAGTATTTGCCAAAGAAATATGTTTCAGCTTAAGTGATAGGTTTATTGAAAATGATTCGTATGATTCTTAAAAATGTAAACTTTCAAAATTGCGTAAATTATACTGCAGTAGACAATATTTGTAGTTCAAGTTCGTATAGTAATAATTTTAGGTCATTTTTTCAGTATATAGTAAAACTAATTTTTAAAGCTGATCAAGAATGTATTTATGTACAAAGAAATCAGCTCCAAAAGATGCTAATGTATTTAGAATACAATCTTATCCTTATTATTAAGAATCTGGCTTATATTCATGCTGCATTGGAAGTAAATGAATTAAAAATTAATAATAAATGTATTTACTGTTTAGAAGTATACTGTTATACATAATAATTATAAAGTTCTATGTTCGTCAGATGTAATTTTGACCAATGATGTCTATTGATGTAAGCATGTAAATGCATGCTTATTATTTCGGTAGATAATTATCTGAAACAATTGTTTTTGTATTTCTTTATTATTACATTTTTGTATCCCCACCCCTCCTTCAGTCCAATGAGAAAGTAAAGAGTCACTCAACTGTAGGAAAGATCGGGACGATAAATCTTTGATTTTAATGACAAGCCAACATTAAAGTGTAAATTTTCAAAATAAATACAGTTTGGGGTTCGGTGCTTCCTATACCAATTAGAGTAATATACATCAAAGACCGAAAGTTCGAGGGTTCTCCACCCCTATTCAAGGTACGCATATATTTAAAAAAAATTAAATTCTTTTCTTTCCCTATAAGCCATCGACGGGGCATGCTTTTCTACATAATTTTATGCAAACAAACATATTGTAATTGCAATCAATTGTTTCCATGTTCAGTTGATCATCAAAAAGTCTTTCTTCCATCGAAGCTTTGTCTATCTTCTCTGGCAACAGGAAAAAATCTAATTTCCCCTATTTAGATAATTTCACCAATATTGATTGAGAAATCAAAAGATCATTGCAAAAATTGCAATTACTTACAATCTTACAATAATCAGTTTAGTGATGTAACAAGCAAGGTGTCGGAGGGAAATGGCGCAAGTAAGGAATGCCTGGAGGCGTGTCTAATTTACGCTGACTGTTCAATTAATCAGCATGATTAACAAGTGACGATAGATTAATTGATCTGCCGTTATTTCTTTTGTGAAATTTGAAAAATCCAGTTTCACGCGTTGATTTTAAGAGGAGTGTTTTAGCCTGCGCGATAGTATGAAACAAAATTACATTAATAAACACTATGATAATAAACATAAAATATTATCCACATAATATCACTTGAGAGAGAGAGAATATTTGTAACTCTTTTGCATACATTAATATATATATATATATATATATATATATATATATATATATATATATATATATATATATATATATATATATATATATATATATATATATATATATATTTGTACACTGATACACCGAGATGTATAAAATTCTTTAAAAGTAAACAGAGAGAAAAGTTTGCCAAGTTTCCTTTTGATATTAGACAGTATACTACGAATGGTCCATCAATGAAACAGCGTATATAATATATATATATATATATATATATATATATATATATATATATATATATATATATATATATATATATATATATATTGTTACGTATATGTAATTTATTTGCTTGTTTCTTAGTTTTGAATTCTTTTTTATTTTAATTTCATTAGATGCTATTGTAATGATAGCTGTATATAATGGATTTGATATTTTTTCCGGAAAATTCAGTTCAGTTCGTTTTGACCTGATAAACAAGCATTAGTAGATACGTTATATGTTTTGCTGACATTGACTCGGGACCAGTAAGGCATTTCTATGTAAACAAATTATTATTATTATTATTATTATTATTATTATTATTATTATTATTATTATTATTATTATTATTATTATTATTATTATTATTATTATTAATGAGTCTAATAGTAAGATTCGTTCAGTGTAATCAAATTCATACATGTTCTTACGTGATGTTCAGCATATGATGTTTCTGCGTCGCTTGAAAGGAAGTGATTACGTGAACCTATTAGGTGATCCGTTCTCTGTTGTAGTTAGGGTTAAGATGGATATTTCACAGTGATTTTAGTCAGATGTAATTCACACTTTCAGACTCAAAAGAAGCTTTGTTGTTGACATTTTGATCAAAGATTTTTCTATTTCTTGGAATTAATCATTTATTTACCGTGGAAATAGTGCGCTCATTAGAATTCTCGGACAAAGACATTTTTTTGTAAATTATTTGGATTTCTAAAGCTGGAATATTATTCTTGGTGAGTCAACAAAGAACTTTTGACATGACAACACAAAACAGGATAAAGAAGACGTATAGACATCAGACCCTAGTAACGGATTTCATGGGTACGTTTTCCATAGCTGCTAGGACGAGCTGTGTAGTGTATTCAAGTTTCCGAATTTTGAACTTATCATGCTTTGAAGTCACGATATAGATAAGACATGCCGTCTCTAATTGGGCAATAAGACATGTAATTTCCAGTTGGTCAATGTTCGTACAAGCATTCTACATTCATACAGATTAAAATAAATTTAATTCCATGGTAAGTTTCGAGTCAGTCCGTTTGGGAAAAAGCATGTTCTTGATCAAAGTTTCATAGTCATCACATAAACACACCTCAGACTAATTCAAATGTTAGTCAAGTTAAAAAGAGCATTTACTCACCAATATTGAATCTCAGAAATAATTGACTGCATTATACAAAATAATAATAACATAGCATCAAAATTACATTGACTGCAGCTAAATGTCACACATAATTTCGTTTTTGAATATTGATATTTACCGGATCTTAGTAAAAAGGTAAGACAAAAGACTTTTTTCAATCACTAGGAATAGTACCAAAAAAAAATAGTTTACAAAGACTGTCCGCTCATGAGATACCATAATAACAATTAACAAAAGTGGCACTGTATATACACGACATCAAGTACCATCCACTTTTAAATACTTAACTTACTTAAAACCCATTAATTGGGTTTTCAAACTTTGTTTCATCTATCATGTGACCTTCCGTTATCATTATTTTCATTTTTACAAAAAACACCTTGTCCATTGGTTTTCCAATATTTATTTGAAACAAAAAGCCACTAACGTAGCTTTATTTTATTCAGAACGTTTAAAGACCATTTAATTGTTTGACAATCTTAATAAAATCAAGTCTCCATATCCTACGTGAAGATCTGACACCGACTGCTTAGCGGTCATGTTCTAGTGATTTTTGAATTGGCAAATGAAAATGCAACTTTCAGAAATTAAAAAGTGAATCAAATTGTTCGGCACACAATGATACTCTATTCAACCACACTAATGAGTCCCCCAAACGCGACTTCATCTGATTGGTTGCGAAAACTAGCGATTAATGTAACAACAATGATAACAGGAACATCACCCCTAAGCTGTTGCTGGCAGATTTTATGTATAACAGTGGAGATCTCATTTTAATCTGATTGAATTGTTTGATAAATTATGAAAATTAATTGATTAGCCCATGGTTCTATCCCAAAATAATTAATTTATTCAGCCTTAAGTATACATTTCTCTGGACCAGCCAAAACTTTCCTTTGGTCCATTCTGTTTTAGTCGAATGGTCAAACTTGCCTGCACAAATTGCAAACGTTTGGCCAACCGCTTACTTTCGGCCGTAAAACTCCAATTCAACGTACTAAAATACAGTTCCCTCAGAAATCTAGTATTAAAAACAGCACCTGTAATTGTATCACTGGAGTTATGGCATGGACTTTATATCACCTTAAAATGATATAAAATACAAAGTCATCAGTAAATCAATATATAAATTATTTAGTAAAGACGATTGTTCATTGATAACATTATTAGATCACTAATTGTATCCACCATAGTTAGACATGTTGACTAATTTTGTTAGCTGCAACAAATAGGTAATGGATTGTAATTAGAAACTAAAAAGAGAATCCCCTTTGTGCCGAGTGATGAGTTACCATTTTTGGTTGGCTGTACTTTATTGAGCCTACGGTTGATCTCGAACTTGAAGCTGTTTGCGATAATGCACCTTTTTTTTAAATCATCTCAGTAATATTGTTTTAGTATATCGTCATAGCATCTGTTATTGATAACGTGATGATCATTTAATTTCCTTTCCATAGCACCGGTGGCCTAAGTAGTTAGAGCCTCTCATGCGGAAGTTCGAATGACTGAAAGGATGTGTGTAATCAACGCATCAAGACATTATTGGATAAAGAAAATATCGAATCCTATTACACGCATTCACACAGTGAGGGCAAGGTTAAATCGAAATCTTAAGTGAGGAATTGACTTGAGTAAGGAAGTAGTTTACTAAAACTAAATAAACAAAAGGTTGATATTTTACAATAACATTTACCGGTATATCTAACAAATAATCTCATAAATAAATAGACATGGAAGAAAGAAAACAGTTAAAAAATATTGATAAAATTATTTGTTTATCCAAGAATAGATATGTCTGGAAAAACAATTATATAAAATACGTAATAAATGATTCCATCTCAAAATTTGATTCTCTTTTGATAAGGATATCTTCCTGATTTGATTGAAGATAATTTTTAAAGAAGGCAAGATATTTCAGGAGATTCTGCAGCATATAAATGAGAAACGTAATGGGGGAGAATATAGATGTAATATACTATATGGAATTATTTGTATGCGACAAACAAGATAGACAGACCATGACGTCCTCAGAGTTTGAAAAAGTAATCTCCACTTTAGGTAAAAAAAATCGATCGTCAAGTTGTTTGGCTATCCTGAGCAATTCAACTCGTGGATTTCCACCAATTCTCTGACTAGCTTAACCACGCCTCCAAAATAATCTTATCATACTCCTCAATCAAGTTTTTCCCAAAGACAGCTTTACATTTTACTGCATGCTCGTGAAAACCAATCTTCTCAAAAATACGCCTAAACACGTACTCAAATTTAATAAATCATGCACGATCCGCCAACTGCACTCGAGTCGCTTTATTCAGCAAGTAATTAAACTCATTTCTTCTTGTCTCTGATAAATTGAAACGCTTGTTTATTTCGGATGTAATACCGCTGATTATAACGTTGCACTGCACGCTTATGAATATGACTACGCTTCACCCACTTCACATCCTCCTTCACCTCACAATAAATCACATCGGAAACTTTACTTAGATCCTTATTCGCATACGCTATTAACTTCTTCGCACTGTTCAATCTGTGCTAAGACTCCTTCTCACTAAATTCTAACTCAGGACCATCTCACTCAGACCTAACTTGTCTGAGTGCCAAGGATAACACGGAAGATATATCTTTAGTATACAATAAGCACAGTGACAACGACAACAAATGAATTAGAACCCCCTTTGATACCCCATAGAAAAGTAAGTCCGAAACCCCTTTTTCAGGGTAGGTCAGCCAAAACCACTTCCTTACGGACAAGTGAGCTAGAAATCCCATTTCTTCCACTACTAATATGACTGATGATACTATTAATAGAAACACGTGTGCTAACATTTAAAAAAAACCTATATAAGTTTGCCACATTTGGCTATGTCTAGCTCAAATGCCTTTGAAATTTATACAAATGGTACTAAACAGTCATAATATAGTGTGCGAATACTAAATGGTGAAGCATTTGATGCAACTTCATTTACAGTATAACTGATCATCATAATTGGACCAACTTTGACAAAAAGTATCTGGCATAACTGACTTTAAATATAGGATAAATGGTGCTGATGTACCATCATATGTGGATGAATATGTAATAAGAAAAGGAACATTTAAACGTTTGCTCCCTCGACAACAACATTTCAAGAACTTTCTTCAGAACGCATCCCACTGACCAAGATTCCATGACCAGCTGTTCTTGCACTTTATTCCTGAGGCACGTGTTAGCCATTTGAGTAATCTCAGAAACATATTGATCACTTTTGCTTAGCTCTGTGGCATAAAGACCAGACGAGCTTGAATGCTTTTACTAGAAGCACAGCAGTGTTACCACTTTATCTAAAATAATATTATTTAACATAATTCGACCTTTATCGACAAATCATCTGCCATAGGGGACCTTCAATACTAGAAAAATATGCCTATGTGGCATCAGATAAGAAGAAAGACACAACACCTAGAATAACCTTGAAATAGTTTTTCATGACAGCACTGGAAAGCTCCCCACTCATTTAGCTTATTCTTGTATTCCGGTAGTGCAAGAAACATCTTCTAAATTTTGCTTAACCAAAACAGTCAAAGTTGACAGTAAGTTGAGTTCAAAATAAGTTATTACCTTATGACGGACAACCCGCGTTTATAAAGTCAAGATATTGGTTAGTATGATAATACATAAGCCGATTTTTAATTTATTGGATGATCGATTCCAAAACTAGAACTTTCCATCAATGGTGCTGAGGATATTTATTTTTTAAAATCTTTACTGGATTTAAAAAAAAAATTACTTAACAAATCAGTAGTATAAACTTTGAACATTCTACACCATTTCGTAACTTATTTAATTAGGAATGCTACCTATAGACATAACAAAGATTCTCCCATTTTTCTTCAGTTAACTGAAATGTAATGATTAAGTACAAAACTAACAAACATTCGCATAATTTACCCAGTTAAGAAATTATTTGACCTGACAGGATTAATGTTTTCACAAATCTAATTACGCCCTGACCCATACTAGGTAAATTATCCCAATTACATTCGCTAGGTTTACAAATTGTCAAGGAAACTAAATCTCTGATTGGGATGATTTTGTTTTTATGAGTTATTGCCCTTACGTACCAAGTATTTAGCTTCTGATCCAAGATATTGTGCTGTACTGTTAAGAGTGTGCAAAGCTCGGCACTACATATAAACAGAAAAGTTTGGAAGTTAACAGCTTTTGTACTGGACTTAACAGGATTATATGAAAATGTGTACGTACAATTTTCTGTTTTATATAATAATGTTCACACAGTAAAATGATTAAAAAGATCACATATTTTAGACAATGAAACTCATAAATTCAAATCTTAATGTGATGCTTTAGTTCTACTGGGGATTTTAGGAGTACCAGTTAAAGGGGAAAACCACATACAAAAGATACACAAAAATGTAAAATTCAGAAGTACTACACTATGACCGATATGGACATTTGCATAATTGCTTTTCTCTTTTCACAGGAACTTGTATCATTTTCGGAATAATATGGCACATTGACATTAATGACGTGTCTAAGAATAAGTTAAGTATGCGTATTTTCCTCCTCATCATGGATCATTCAATGTGGCAGTTTTGTGCGTAAAATTTATCTAATTATGTGAATATTAAAAGACTAAGGGAATAAAAAAGAAATTGAATTTAAAGCTAATGAAATATAATATAGTAGGAACCTTTCTTTAATTCATTGTTAGATTATTAAGGGGAAAATAAAAGAAAGCAGCATTCCTTCTTTAACAAATACAAGTCTTAAAATGATCAGCAAACTTTCAAATGTTTTAAACGTTGTAGAATTTTTTAGTGACACATAAGTAATAACTGAAGAAAAATTTATCATCTTCCTGTGTCTTCTAGCAAAGCAATAATTGCTATGTTAAAAAAGCCAAGCTGATTGTCAAAATAACTCACTTTTCACCACTGTATGGTACTTAGGAATGGATAGGTTTATACGTGACTCTGGTATGAATGAATACTGTTGTTTTGTGGAAAGAGATTCTTGCAAACATTCCGAAGTACAGTTTTCATTTTTCATAACAAGGATTACCAGTTCTGAAAATTGGATTGGTTTCTTTAAGCTTTGAACCATGTGCAATAAGGCTAAATTCAGGAGTGGAACCTCATGACGTACGTAAAACACTCACATTTACTTACCCTGTGAGAACATATACCATGATACAAATATACTTTATAAATAGATTTCTAATAGCCATGCATTAAATATCGAAGTATACACAAGCAAAAAACAATAACATAATTTCAAATTCGCAAAGTATATCACAGTAAACAACATTAACGCTAAAACAATAACATAATTTCAATTTGCAAAGTATATCACAGTAAACAATATGAAACCATGAATTTTACTGTATTCTGAAGAACAAAAATCAACTTTTACAAAGCAACTTGTACGGTGAGAGACACTGACGTTCTTGAATTTGCAGTGAATGCAAATACACAATTATTGACATTGACAATGCATTTGTTACAAGATCTGTCTTAGCTACTAACACCTAATGACTATGGCAGGACATATGTAAGCAAAACCAAACTTTCACACTTTCTGCACACAGCAAATAAACATGCCCTACTGCTGAAACGTAAAAAAAAAAACATAAATCAGAAATATGACAGGGACAACGATATCGCTTTCAGACAAATAAGTGAGGTGTTATAATCGCTTTGAAAACGGGATACGACTTAGATTCATGCATACGTACTGGGAAAGGCTAATACCATCATTTAAACGTTGTAGAATTTATTAGTGACACATAAGTAATAACTGAAGACTCAAAAATCTTATTTATTCTGAAATGATTTTGCTTTTATGCATAGCCAAATATGATAAATACCAGGCAAAACACAGACAGGTTCTATGCAATGAAGATAGTACCTTGTTTATGAGAAATATTTTGTCCACTAAGGCAAAATATTCTAATTGATGATGATACATGTAATATTTCTTTTGGGACCCCAGTAATATATTATATTTCAAACTCACAACTGGCATGGACGTTTTGAATGTGGAACATCATAACGTGGTTATGAATGTCTCTATAGTGACTACGTGCATATTCAAAAAAAATTATAAAACTGGCAAGGTGGAATTAAATTCTTCGCCTAACCCTCCCAATAATATTTACTTTGTTGTTGTTGCTGTTGTTGGGCTTAACGCCATTTTTCAGCACACGATAGGCTATTCATGGCGGCCAGTATTAATGGTGGAGGAAGAAACCGGGAAATCACCGGAAAGAACCACCGACCCACGAGAAGCTCCTGGCAAGCTTTCTCACATATCCACATGAGCCAAATCCTAGACTCGAACCCACGCAGACAGAGGTGAGATGGCAGTGATCCGTAACGGACATCGCTTTAGACCACTCGGCCACTCGGGGCCCCCAATATTTACTTTAACCAAACATCTAAGCTGGTAATGGTAATTAAAGTCAATATATACACATTATATATATATATATAAGTTATGATTAGTATGCTAGACCGGATGAATTTATGATTTTCATCTAATATCAGTAGCGTTGATGTTCTAACAAAAAAAACAAAAGTAATGTTAAATCAATCAGGAAAATGTCTGGTTGTTTATTGATGGCTATGACATTAATGGAGGTTCAGGGGGTAGATGTGGTATTGTTTATGTAAGAAATGATTTATCATTTGAAAGGCGACGTGATTCAGAATCAGATGATATTGAACCAATATGGATTCCAGGTTAATCAATCAAATACAAGGCCATTCGTAGTTGGCTTTGTCTTCTGGTCTCCGTCTGTGAATCGGATGGATTGGGCTTTTTGAAAGGCAGCTAGATAATGTGATAATGTGATAATGTGATTGAATATGGTAAGGAAATTTATATTTGAAGTGACTTCAGCATGGATCGCATCAATGATCAGATTTAGCAGAAATTAGTTGAATTTTATAGTAACGTAAATCTAACTCAATTAAAGGGCCAACCAACATTCAAAACGGGCTCAACACGTTAAACCGGCTTCTCAAAACTCTGATAGATTATATCTATCCAAATATGGACGCACATGGGTATATAGTTTTGATGATGTGAATGATGTTCTTGCTATATGGACCCAATTGTTTGTGAATGGTAGATAAATATGTACCACTAAAACAACATACTGTATAAAACGATTTCCAACCGCTTTACTATACACGTGACGTTCAAGACACTTTGAAAAACTGAAATTATTTCAAATCTTTTATTACAATTCAAATTACAAAATTAAAAAAATAAAGTAATTAAATCAATGGGCAGAAATGAATTGTCATCAAGCAGGTTTATAAAGAAAGAACAATAAGAATTATGTGTGAAGATATATATATATATATATATATATATATATATATATATATATATATATATATATATATATATATATATATATATATATATATATATATATCTTCACACATAAATCGAAAATCCACCAGCATTTTAAACAGGAAAGTGTGTGTGTGTGTGTGTGTGTGTGATTTGGATTTTTAATTTAGCTTTTATAATTTTTTCAGTCATATCGCTACGATGTCTGCAGTGTGGCAGTTTATAGTGATGTATAGCATAAGGGCATCATGACGCAGACATGAAGCATCATGTCCCACCCTGTCACATTATCATGACACCAGGCCGACCAGTCCTAACACTTGGTTCGAACCCGGAACTTCGCTCATTTAGATTTCAAACAGGTAACGTTTGACACAGGCTTTCTTAGTTTAAATTCCTGGTTTAAGGCACATGACATGAAAGTAAACACAGCCAAAACTGAACTATTACCTCTTCCTACGCAACAAAAGTTAGCGAAATTGGATTGTGTCTATTTGAATCTTAAGTTTAATGAAATGTATTTATAAATGGTTGCCATAAAAAAAAATCCTTGGAATGACAACAATTATTCAATGGAATGAACGTGTTCAAGTCATGTGTCATAAAATCAATTTATGTTTGGATATTAAGCAAGCTAAAGCCATGTATATCAACTAAGTATAGGTTCATATATTTCAAAAGTTATATACATCCATGCAAGGCTACCGCATTGTAATTTCGGAAAACACATTTGACAAGAATATTTGAATTATTCCGTTTAGAACAAGAGTCTGCAGGCACATCTTAAATAACGCATAAGAATCACCAAGGAAATAAATGATATTGACATGTTAACGGTAAGTGAGCAACAATTTTAGAAAATCTTAACATAGGCACAATGTTTCAAACTATATGGCCACAATAAATAACAATGAATTATTTCATGAAAAAGAAAACCCCACAAGTCAACACTCAGAATATCAGATCAGTTTCAGATTACCATTTTCCCATTACAAAGTTACTTAAAGTACCCCTGAAGTAACGTTTTCAATATTTGGAACCTATGCCAAACAGAATTAAAAAGAAAATCAGAAAAAAAAACGCGTATAATAGTATGAGTTTTGCAAAATTTTATTGTGTGACACGTAAAAATAAACATTGAAAAATAAACATTGACGTCAAAATTTCAAATCTGAGATGGTTTAATGTTTCTGTTTGGGCACGATTAAGTTTCGATTGAGATAATGATTAGAGACTATGATAAGACAAGATAATGTGGGTTTAAGTAGCGGAAAACTAAAAATTGGAGACAATCCAGAGAATATTTAAGACAAAGGAAATAAGTCTCATGAAATGAGATTTTCCATAAAACATTATCAAGAAAGCGCAGAAATATGAGACATTACTCAAACCTACGTAGGCGTGGGTAAATTTTCGGCGGTTAGATAAATCTATTTTGGATTGGTTAAGCTAAATAAGGTTCTTGTATTCCCAGACGAAATTCAATGGTTAAAGTATGTCCTCTCGCGAAATGATGCAGCCTAAGTTTCTACAGGAAGGGCAGAATTAGCTCCAGGAAAATAACAAGTATTGTCTCGCTACAAACTGTCTAAAGGACGGATGATTGGAAGCTGAGGGACACCGAACTTAATGAAAGAAAGAGATTCGACTGAGGGACACAGAATTTAATGGAACAAAGAGATTAGACTGAGGAACACTGAAGTTAATGGAACAAAGAGATTAGATTGAGGGACGCCGAACTTAATGGAAGAAAGAGATGAGACTGAGGGACACCGAACTTAATGGAAAAAAGAGATTAGACTGAGGGACATGGAACTTAATGGAAGAAAGAGATGAGACTGAGGGACACCGAACTTAATGGAAAAAAGAGATTAGACTGAGGGACACCGAACTTAATGGAAAAAAAAGAGATTAGACTGAGGGACATGGAACTTAATGGAAGAAAGAGATGAGACAGAGGGACATGGAACTTAATGGAAGAAAGAGATTAGATTGAGGGACACCGAACTTAATGTAAGAAAGCGATTAGACTGAAGGACACTGTACTTAATGGAAGAAAAAAGTTAGGTTGTGGGACAAGGAAGTAAATGGAAGAAAGAGATTAGACTGCATATAATAGTATGAGTCTGGAGAAGGCATTGTCTCAGTCTCATACAACTGGTATAAGTTATTTGTTTTGAATTTATCCATCAATTATCCTTTTATGAGGTTGTTTGCACTGTTGTCTTGAATGTGATATACTCATTTATTCCAAAAATGTCATATATTTTTTTCCTTGATAGGGATCTTCAGAGAATTGTTCGAATGTTTATACGTAACAAGAAAATGCACTCTAAGAATAGTATGCATTACGTTTGGTATGAATTTGGAAAAATTGTGTGAATTTAACTGTCTTAAATTTTATGAGTCATTTAGCATATTATCTGATATTACTGTTTTTGGTACTGTTATGTCAATGAATTGCTAGTTCGGAAGTAACGTAGCCAAGATAAGATATGAATTCCATTAATGCAGATGTGTAATTAAGCTAGTTATTCTTTAAACCGTGAATTCATTATATTAGCATTTGAGCACCTGTCTACAGACATCCAGTTCCGTTAGTGATTTATAGTCCACTGAGGTGGCCTAGTACCAGTTATTAAGAGGTCTAGTTTATGTCATAGGTCAATTAGGGACAATAGGTAATCTTTGAGGATAGTCATTAATCTCTATGCCCTAGGGTTGCGTGTGTGTATCAGCTGAAAGCCTGCGAATTGACCCATATAGCTTTCCTTTCCGTGGAAATAGGATTATGATAAGAAGATATTTCGCGTAAGAAGAATGGGGATATTGTTAGCTCCCAGAATTAAAAACGCCTGACAAATGTATTTATTTATTGTACACAAAGGATAGTTCCATCTGTGCACCGTCGTACAGTGGGCAAATACAGCAGACAACCAAGTTACAGTTGATGACCCGAAGGAAGAGAGAGAGAGAGAGAGAGAGAGAGAGAGAGAGAGAGAGAGAGAGAGAGAGAGAGAGAGAGAGAGAGAGAGAGAGAGAGAGAGAGAGAGAGAGATATGCAAATGAGTTCGCTCATTCACTTGATATCATTATGAAATTTGTCTTATCGATATAAACAGAATGGCCAATTGCCTTTTTAATAGTTTGGTACTTTTACTTAAAAGAGAAAGTGTTTCCTTCAAATATCGTATTCAATTACATTTTGTTAATGTGATTGATTAAATTGTTAGATTTTACATGCGATGGCTCGTATTGTTTGATGCGTATTTCTGCTCTGTTCTCTGTGTATTCTATCAATTAATTTCATATATTATTGTATTATTTACTCGCTCCGGGCAATATCACGGTGGTCGATCATCCTCTAAATACTGAAAACCAAACAAACCCATAACCGCACGCAACAAAGTGGAAATATAAATGCATTTTTATATATTTCAATGAATAAAACTTGGATCCTGTTTGAGTTGACAAATATATCAGAAGATGAAATATAAATGTCAAAACCTTTCACTTTGTCATTTGGCTATTTGTGTTCTTTATTTGCACCGTGTACAGTGTAGGCAATAGTGCAAAAGTTTTAAAGCGCTTGTCGCAGCATTTTTTTTTTTTTTTTTTTTTTTGTCGTGGTCAGCGTGACACAGAGTCATTAAGATTGATTATAGTCAAGGTTTGAAATAAATTGGTAACTTGCAATGGGGCATAACTTAATTTTAATTAGTGCCAGCTAGAATAACGGTACGACAGATATGTTAACGTAGGGTAAAGGAGAACAAATGACAAAGTAGAGACAATCTAGAGGAAAAGTTTGGGAAATATATTGCCATTTGATAAAGGTGTCTTAAAATTAAACTTTGCAGATTGGTTTTTAATAAAGGCGGATATAAATAATTATTATGACTTTTATTGGGGTGTTAAAATTGTGGAGGGTTAGAAAAAGTTAATCCTAAATGGCTGAGATAAACTACGGGGTGTTTTTCCCATATGAAATTCAAACGTTTTACTCAATCTTCCTTGTGAAATTCGTCCGTTCAGTTTTCTTCCGAAAGGAAAGTCTGGGGTCTTTGAGGAAATTAACAAGTAAATTTTCTCTTTAAAAAAATCGTCAAAGGCGAGTATCTGGAAAGTTAAGGACACGGGAAAGAGAGACTCGACTTCATAAAAAAGGAAACAAATCTTGTACAAGTATAAGTTATTGTCTAAATCGCATAAAATATATAAATTGATGTCAATTTTCAATTTTTTTATTAAATTTATTTATTTTAAATGATAAATCAATAATCTGTGAGTTCGACAGGTGAGGCGCTGTATACATTTGTCACGAATTTATATGACTCATATAATTTGTTCGAGTTTATATGAATTTATTCAAACTACCTCGTTTAGATGTAATATATAAATCATGAGTTGTAGGCATTTAATGCATTACTCTGATACGAATTGTGAGAGAATTAATCTGTCTTAAATTATATATATATATATATATATATATATATATATATATATATATATATATATATATATATATATATATATATATGTATATGTATATGTATGTGTGTGTGTGTGTGTGTGTATCATGTTTGCTAAGAATTGATGTTACTATTTCAATGTCTACATATCGATAATTAGCAAATAATGTAGTTAGGTCAATACGTGATGTTCATTAATTCATTTGTGTAATTAAATTGTGATTTCTCTTACCCGAGAAAATTGGCGTGCGTCAATCGACATCGTTCAACAAATAATTTAAAACCCACAGTGAGACTTAATATTTTTTTAAAGAGATCTTGCTATGTTATAGTTGAGATTGGAATGCCAAAAAGTCTCTAGAGAGACATTAATTTTGTGGCAATAAGCGTGTCAACCACATTAGTTTAGTTCTGACATATAAAGAGTAGGAATATTGTTCGATCCCAGAAGAAAACTAAAAATTGACAAAACTCTTAAGTTGCGTATGGTATTCATTTAGAGGAAAGAAAAATAGCCATATACTTGTAATACTCATTTAAGTACAGACTACACAATTGATGACCTGATATGTTTGGAGAGAGAGAGAGAGAGAGAGAGAGAGAGAGAGAGAGAGAGAGAGAGAGAGAGAGAGAGAGAGAGAGAGAGAGAGAGGAGAGAGAGAGAGAGAGAGCGAGGAGAGAGAGAGAGAGAGAGAGAGAGAGAGAGAGAGAGAGAGAGAGAGAGAGAGAGAGAGAGAGAGAGAGAGAGACGGTAAGGCTGATATGTCATCATAAATATTTTAAAAAGGGCTGGAAGCAAATAGGTTACGTTAACATGCCTGCAACTTGATTTCCGTCAGAGCGGCTAATTTGCATGAATTTTGTAATTCTATTTCTAAGAGAAAGTATAACATTCAAACTTCATGTTCAATTTCGTTTCGTTTTTCGTTTAGTTTTTGCAATTAATTTAATTGTCAAATTTTACATACAATGCTCGTGTTGCTCTGTTTTGTATCTTTGCTCAGATCTCTGTTGTCTCTTCCATTAATTTTTATTTTTTGTTTGCCTTTTCTGAGTAATAACACCGTGGTCGATCATCTAGATAACGATAACCAAAGTACCATAACAAGTGAGAGCTCACATATAACACACTACCATCCGAATCAAATAAATTTGCATAATGAACAGAGGTAAAATATGTCAATGACTTTGGACTCGAAATAATGGGAACTGTGTAGTGCTTTGGTGTTTATAATTTTTAACCTAGCTTTAACAATTTTTCAGTCATATCGCTACGATGTCTGCAGTGTGACAGTTTATAGTGATGTCTAGCACTGGGGCATCATGCCGCAGACATGTAGCATGATGTCCCACCCAGTCACATTATCCTGACACCAGGCCGACTAGTCCTAACCCTAACCTCTTAATTCTGAGCGTCAATACCATTTTTAATACCATTGTTGTAAGTCTTTGGTATGACTCGAACAGGGATAGAACCCACGACCTCCCGCATCAGCATATCAAGGTCCTAACTACTTGGACTAAAATAGTCCTTTGATGTAACCAATACCATTCAAAGTCCTGGATTGAGTGAACTGTCTTTTTTCATGGATCGGTAACAACTGAACCATTACAGGTTACTAATTTCATCTGATAAAGACTTGGAAAGTTAGCTAATCCGTCAATGAGTTTCGTTCATCTTCTCTAAGTCTTCTTTAGTTACTTTTACCAATGATCTCATTACGTGTTCAAGTTATTAGAGATATGTTCAATTCTTACTTGTACTTTTCGAATTCTACAATTAATTGAGTTGATTTGTTTTATTCACTAAAACTAAGTTCTTCTCTTTTCATCCAGTTATAAAATATTCGCCGATAAATAGCCAAAAATGGTTCCAGGTAGAGGACATAAATTTGATTATACAATTGATTCTTACTGTAATGAATATGTCAGAAAACACAAAATCTCATACAGGATAAACATATAGCAACACTTGTCTTTCGGTTTTGACGATGCAGATACTACTGGTATAACTTTTTGGGAAGAAAGACTGACTGATACCAACGAATTCAACAGGAAAGAATTACGTAAGTGACTGATTTAAAAAAAACTAAAGCCATAGATAACGATTTCAGCAAGGAGAAGGTAAGTTAGAAGGCCATATATATATATATATATATATATATATATATATATATATATATATATATATATATATATATATATATATATATATATATATATATATATATGTGTGTGTGTGTGTGTATGTGTGTGTGTGTGTTTGTATGTGTGTGTGTGAAATGGGTGTTGAGGCTGGACAAGTGTTCCGTCCCCCCCCCCAGCAGGAACCTATGACTCACAAGATTGCCAAAGGTTTTTGCTGGTCCGTCTTCAAGCGCTGTATTAATCGTTAAACAAACTGTACCGCGCGTCGTTGATTGCATTACAACACATATCGTGCTAAGTCGAGGACTGTTACTTAATATAGAATACCACATGTAAATAAAGTTGTTGAAAATAAAATCCTGTTTGTGAATCTAACTTTTGCACCTGGATCTTTTCAAAAGCCAATGATATATTCCCTGTCTAGATGACAGTCTTTGCAGTAGTCGCTGTCTTTCTCTTTTCTCATCAGTTTCATCGATGGGAAATTTTAGAATCATTAAATAAAAAGGAAGATTTGGGTAAAATCCCATTTATAAGGCATATATAATTTTCTTGCTACAAATTATTTACATTGGAGCGAATGGGAAATATATCGAGAAATAGAAGAAACAATATATTGTTCCAAATAATGTGACTGTATTTGACAGGTATATTGTTACAAATATCTTGCTGTCACTTGCATAAAAAAGGAAAGATAAAACAAAACAAAAATAACAGAACAGCTGTAGTTGTGTCACTTGAGACTCAGACGGTAGGTCTGTGTTAAACACGGTGAAACATTTACGGGCATAAGAGGAATTTAACAGTTAGAATGTATTTTTATTGGTTAGGACCAGAATATCAAATCAAGCAAATACTCACAGCTTGCTTTTTGAAACTAATGACAGTCAGAATAAATTATTCGTATTATTTATCATAAAAATTGTTATACTAACGTACTGTTACGGCAAAGTTTCATTACTCACTTTTGATAAAAAATTACAATTTCGACGTCTACGCTATATTAGGTAGAGTGATGAATGCATCGACAGACTTCAGACCTCCAGGTTAATAACTATGTGACAGTCGGATTTCTTTTAAATCCACAGTGTTTGGCAATATGCAACGTACCGAAGATATTGTCGGTTTTCCGCTCTTGAATACCACCAAACTAAAACGTGTGTGTGTGTATGTGTGTGTGTGTGTGTGTGTGTGTGTGCGTGTGTGAAATAAAGAGACAACGAATTAAAAAATTTAAAAATAGTAACCAAAAATGGGTACATATGTTAATTTCCCGTTCTGGTCTGAACTCTTTTGATCCCATTAGACATAAGCCACCACCCCTTTTCTTGAGTCTAAAGCGTTTCACTCTATTACTACAAAGAGCTGAACCTGCTATTTCGCACAATTGACCTATTAAAATCTCGATCATTTTGTTTCATTTTCAAGGGTTCATGGCACATAACAAAATGTCATTTAACTTCTGCAGCAGCAAGAAAATAAACACTAGCAAAGTGTATTTAGTACAAAATCATATCAGTTATGTCATTTCAATTCAATCTGTACATGTCAATGTCCTTGTTTTGCAGGAATACGAAAATACTAGATTTACGATATTTGAGTAACCAATCCACCAATCAATTGATTTCAAAGGCAAGGCAACTATTACTATAATCTTGAACATTTCGTTACGGCAACATTTTAGGATCTATCATTACGGCCAACATCTCTCTCTCTCTCTCTCTCTCTCTCTCTCTCTCTCTCTCTCTCTCTCTCTCTCTCTCTCTCTCTCTCTCTCTCTCTCTCACACACACACACACACACACACACACACACACACACACACACACACACACACACACACAAACGCGCTATTATATATAAAAGTCATTCCGAGAATGGGATATTCGTCTTGGATATTCTTATAGGAAATAAAATATTGATAAAAGCCGACAGAACCCAGGTCAAGGCTATCCGCAACAACTGTGAGTTTTTCATCTTCGTCATTCCAACTGACAAGTGTTGAACACAGTGATGCGTATAAGATACAAGAAAGAGTCATTAATGAAGACGTTGTATGACAGATCTACATGGTTCAGTTTCATTCATGCACCAAACGAATGCGATTAACATGAATTTACTCGGCCAAGCTGACTGGTTTATATTGCATTCGTATGTACATAAGCTAAGTTGGGTAATAAAGACCGCATAAATACCAAACAAACGTCCACATACGAGAGTAACAATTTACATCGTTCGATTACGAGCTCATCTTGGACTACTTTTACAAAACAGACAGTGACCTCTGTCAAGGTTCCACTACTGGAGACCAAGAGCTTTAAATAAGAGGGAAAACATTCATTATTGGCACCAGTTTCACGGAAGAAAACTTTTTACTTGCCATAATTAGACAGCTATGGGAAATTGTTCTATATTTCTTATTCTTTGCGCAGTTAGATTTGTGTTTGTCAGTAGCCAAACGGTAAGTTTATCTAGTTTTTTTGTTTGTTTTTGTTTCTTCTTGGTTTTTTATGTTGTTGTTGTTGGTTATAGTAGGGGGGAATCTTTAACAAGGTAATATAAAAAAATAGTGTCAGCATTCATTTGAGCATTTCATGACCGTGGTATAAAGTGACCTACTTGATTGTAAATCCACTATTAACAACTGATATCTACTTTATTGGAAATCTAATATTAACAACCGAGGTGTACCTGATTGGAAATCCAAAATTTATCAACAAAGATATACATTACTGGAAATCCAATATCAAAAACCTAAATCTACTTTATTGGAAATCCCGTATTAACAACCTAAATTTACCTGAATCGAAATCCACTATTAACAACCGAACATAAAGTTTTACAAGGAAATATTTTTAGAAAATTGATCATTAAAGAAAATTTAAAAATTACGTTAAATATCAAGTATTAGAAAGGTATTTACAGATTGTCTTTCGACTTATAGTACGTCTCCCATTCAAAATTATACCTGGGAGTAATTTAGAGACATTGATTCCATGTGTCCAATAAAGATAATAAGTCTTGCTGTGTCTTATCAGCATTGTTTCCTGTTAAAGGGACTGACTATCACTAAATGTGTTCGACTTTAATCATATTTGGTTATATTTTCTTTTGTCTATTGCTGAGAAATATTTTTCTATACTTAAAAATAGGAAAGCCAAAACATATATTAACTCAGCCGGAATACTTGACAGGAAATTAATTAGATTAGGTACGAGTAAATATGTTTCGTTTGTAAACAAACCTGTTAGAAAACTGTTGCTGCATTTTGTAATAAGCCAAAAGAGTTACTTTATCGAGCGAATTCAACCCTGGCGTGAATCTCGCTAGACGTCATATGTTTCTCCTTGATTTTCAAAGACTTATGTAATACTACTGCTTTGTAAACTGAAAATTTCTACGCGATCAGACTATACATAATTTTTCTCTAATTAATACATGACCACAAATATCATAACTACACAATTGCCTGTTAATCTCAAAATTGCACGGTTACTCATTATTGCATTTCCGTAACGTAGAGCTAGTATTTCACGCCCTGATAATATACAACTCACCCACCAAATACAGGGAACTATTTTCACTACGATACCATATGTCAGTCAAATGATTTTAAGCCACATTTCGCCTATAACTCTATACCATATTTACCATCATAGCGAAATATATACAGCGCCTCCAGATGACGTAACAGTCACTTCTAAATGATTCCACTGTGCAATTTACCAGCCCCCAGTCATAAATACTGCATATGGAGTCACACAATCAATCTATACAATTAGATTTTAATAGGAGTTACTGAGTCCAGGGACTCTTATGTGATTATGTGATGTGATATTGATTTTTAACGTAACTTTAACATTTTTCAAGTTATATCGCTACGATGTCTGCAGTGTGGCAGTTTATAGTGATGTTTAGCACTGGGGCATCATGCCGCAGACATGTAGCATGATGTCCCACCCCGTCACATTATCCTGACATCAGGCCGACCAGTCCTAACACTAACCTCTTAATTCTGAGCGTAAAGCGAGGCAGCCGTTTGTACCATTTTGTAAGTCTTTGGTATGACTCAACCGGGGATCGAACCCGCGACCTCCCGCATTCGACGCGGACGCTCTAATCACCAGGCCACTGGAGAGGTTCAGGGACACTTATGCATCTTTGACCTGAATTCACTACTACTAAAACTAAACCATACCATTATGAAATCTCACCAACACTTCACTCTCTAATGTTTGCTCTCAATAACTGGCTAATTATTCAGACTGAGGATTATATCTACAGCACCGACTTCCCACAATCAAACAATAATGACAAAAATCTAAGAAATCCTTTAAAGAAAAGGATGTATATAAATGGCGCATGCCCAAAATTTGCTACAGTAAATACTGATATTATATATCTAATTGTCATTATCGGACCTGTTTTTGTTGAGATATTTGATTGACCCTTTGGTCCTCCTTGAAGAAGAAAGAAATAAGTGTGGGTGGCGGACTTAATCCTTTCTTAAATCCCTCTTAAAAGGAATTTTAACCAGCAACAACTTACGTCACACCAGAGGCACTTAAATGTAATAAATTCTTATTATCACAAAGTCGGTATAGTGTTCCTACAGTGCGTGCAGGTTCATATTTTTAACATTATATTATAACATGTGAGCATATCACTTTATGAGATTCTGATTGACCCACAAATGCCCTTGAAAGTATTGTGCACGATCTTCTTTACTGATTGACTGGGATCGTGGGAAAACCTTATTAATACCGTCTTCTGGAATGTTTTTCTTTGAATGAACATTTTTGGCGACCATTTTTTAAAACTTGACTCGTGAAAGGAAATTAAGGAAAAATTATCTTGGCTGTCTGAACATGAATGTGTTATCCCCACATGGATGTGTTTAGTCATGTTTAACAATATCAGCATAAGAAAAATGGCGTAAAACTACAAGACAAGAACAACAATAGAGGAGTAAAACTAAGAGGTGTCCGGTGATGGGTGGGTGAGGCGTGATTTAGATGTAGAATCCCCCGTATATACAAGTATGGTTTAAATGTTAACTTAAAGAATTAAATAAACTCACCTCTCTTCACAGAATAATCTGGACATGAATGGGTCTTCTAATTGATAGAACTTTATCCAACCACATCTTTACGTATCATATATGGGATGTAAATCTGACAAGAAAAGAAATTTGTTGATGTCTTCTGGTTAGTCTATGGTGGCGCTCTACAGTTTCATATTTAGCATAGGGTCAGAATGTTAAAGAAAAAAAATTCACAGGGTTTCCTCACTAGTTATACTGGCTATTTTTTTTTTAAAAAAGACTTTGTTTATCGTAGGTGTTGTCCAAAGAACCTTGAAATCCCTTTATTTTGGTATATGATTGATGGATGTAATATGGGTTATAGAGTATATAGCTTGGCCTTACTCCAGATGTGCATCTTTCAAAAAGTGCTAGCTCTACTTGCTCATTTTCACTTCCCGAACTTCAGAGGTAAATTGTAAAAATAAAAGAACCTACAACTTTTATTTTGTACATTTTATGTATTTGATAAGTCATTCATTGCACTTTTAGAAGCTGGAATTGTCTAGTTTGGCAAAATTAATTTTTTCCTATTTTAATAGCTGCCAAGGATAGTGTACTTTAGACAAATTCAGGTTGATTCTTGGAGCACAAGGAAGCAGTCATTTTAGTTAGTAGTGTGCTAAGATCATTTAAAATTTCCAAAAGTACAATATCCAAAGAAATTTCAGCCACATTACATGAAAGTAGCATATATATATGCCAACATTCTCTCCAATGTGCATGTTTAAAATGCTAACAACTTCACCTTACATACATCACTCTCTCAAAAGTACACAATAACTGATGAGTGCCACCTATTGTTCCAAATCAAACACTGCAAACATTCGGTCACAAATGCATTGCAGTAAATGTGGGAATTTTTTGAATCCGGTGATCCTTTTCCACATAAAAACGCAACAATGTAACGTTTAGTTCTGAAAGCTACATTTTAGGGTAAACGTGTACTCTGCTGCCGGCCTACAGTACTGTGTACCGTACTGAATCAAACAATGTGGCAGTATCGCATCGCATTGATCATTCTTGTTTTGAAAATTATTTTTTTGTTTTAAAATGTTCTGTTTATTCTGATGGAATATTTTCCTTTGATTTAGAGTTTGTAAAACAGTAAATCTACTTTTACCATTTCAGCTTTGTTTGGGACTATATTTTATGCACAACAAATTAAAGATGCACCGTTTGTCAGAATGAACGAAATTAATCAATCTTCTTTCTATCTAAATTATTTCCACTGAAATAAAAACTGTGATAAAATTCGTTAAATAATATCCAGCTTAAATATTAGATCGTTACCCGTTTGAGATTCTCTATGTCTAACGTGATTCTTGACGTCATTAAGTATTGATATGATGTGTTTATGTCATGAATTCTTTGTCTAACGCATTTATTTACCAAATGAATTTTTGTCTAACGCATTTCTTTACCAAATGAATTCTGTCTAACGCATTTCTTTACAAAATGAATTCTTTGTCTAACGCGTTCTTTTACCAAATGAATTCTTTGTCTAACACATTTCTTTACCAAATTAATTGTTTGTCTAACGCATTTCTTTACCAAATGAATTTTTGGTCTAGCGTGTTTCTGTTATGTCTATGTCTCAACTTGAAATCATTATTCGTTTACAGTGGTCACTTTACAATAAGACAAGTTTGATATGATTGACTGCTAGATTGAACGGAATATGACGCCATTCAGTGGTCTCTGAAGAACCAGGTGTAAAGTTTGTAACGCTTTTGAACAGAAGTTATTTTCCCCATCTTTCTGCTAATGAAAATAGCACCTAAAGACGTGGGACGACATTACAGCGATCGAAGATAAAATGATGTACTTAATCTATCACAGAACAAAATTAACATTTCGCAGATGGTGTAACTTTTAGTATGAACTTGGGTTTTCACTACCACCCCAAAAGTTTCTTTCTACAAAGGTATATTCCTTATAGTTGCAATTCTTTGAGAACTGAATACCAGAATTACATTGTTTACATTTAATGCTTAAACATATTTGACCAATTTACCCTCATTTAAAGCAGATTAAATATTTCACATTTTTTGTGGGTTTTTGATCTCTGCTACAGTAAGAAATATTTAGAATGCATTCAACTCTGCCATCTAATATGATATAATACAATACTTCCCTCTGTATGCGATCAAAATAGTTTCAATAACGGAACTGACAGTGGATACTTGAAAAAGGTTTATAAATATAAATACCGGATTTCTAAATACACACATGCATACACACACATGCACACACAAATACCGGATTTTATACACACACACACACACACACACACACACACACACACACACACAATACAAACTAAAAATACTGGCAGCGTATTAACACTCTCCATGACAGACTTAAGCAAATTTTAATAATTGGAGCCTTTGAGGAAAACGAGTCATGGTCAAAATGCTCTGGAAAGAATATATATATATATATATATATATATATATATATATATATATATATATATATATATATATATATATATATATATATATATATATATATATGGATGGATGGATGGGTCGATAGATAGATAGATAGATAGATAGATAGATAGATAGATAGATAGATAGATAGATAGATAGATAGATAGATAGATAGATAGATAGATAGATAGATAGATAGATAGATAGATAGATAGATAGATAGATAGATAGATAGATAGATAGATAGATAGATAGATAGATAGATAGATAGATAGATAGATAGATATCACACAGAATGTATTATGTCATGATTACGACGTATACATGTACTGTACACATTAACGAAGCCTATCGTAGGTGTAAATGATGTCAGAATCTGCTGTCTATCTTTTCGATTTATGCGATTAGCGACCTTATAATATGATCGTGTGAGAAAGGTCAACATTTTATGGCCCCTTATTTCGAAACATTTATGATACGAAATGACTACATCTGAAGAAAACTTGCAATTCAAAAAACATCGTTCACCTGAGTCAACTGAAAGGGACATTAAAATCTTGGGGACATTCATCTCCAATATTACTGACATTAATTAATTCGCTGTATTAAGAAAAACTCTCGGGAATATGTATTTTCAGTACTACTGACACTAATTAATGGTTTAAAGCAAATCTTGGTGACACGCATATCCAATAATACTGACATTAATTAACTTTATTTTTCTCGCCTTTGATTCGTTGTTTCTTCTCTCCGTTTCCTTTTCTTTCATCGTCTTCTTTATTATTTCCTTTTCTTTGAAATGGGATATTTTAAATCATAGTATTTTAGCTTAAACAGTTTGTCATGGGATCAGTACAATTTGCATATTTGAGATTTTGCCAATTGCAGCTAACTGGGGAATAAAAAAATCTAATAGATTTATGGTTTGATGAATCTATTACAAATTAGGATCTTGAAAGAGTGAGAGATACAGCATCACAGTGCATGTTTCATCCACTGGCAGAGTTATGCCATACCAGGGTGATAGTGGCAGCAATTTTGTTATATGCACAGGTAGTGGAGTTCTGCACCACCGAGTTTGTGGCACCATGGAGGTTTTTATGCACAGAAAATGGGATATAGTATCAGAGAAATTGTTGCACCATGCATGTTACATGCAAGGGCAGTGAGGTGTTTTCCTAAAGAGAATGTAGCACAATGAAAGTTGTATGCACTGGCAGTGTCGTGTTGCAGCAGAGAGATTGTTTTTCATGCATGACCATTGGATTGGGGTGCAAGAGAGATTGTCGCACTATGCGTCTTATATACACGGGCAATGGTGTATTCACCAGAGAGATTGTTGCACAATACATGTTATATACACGGGCAATGGTGCATTGCACCAGAGAGATTGTTGCACAATGCGTTTTACATGCGTGTGCAGTGGGGTAAAATTGTGCCAGATATATCATGCCACCATGAATGTTACATGTAGGATTTTGAGCCAGAAAGATTGTGGCACCCATGCATTTTACATCCACGATCAGTGGGATGTTGTACCAGTGATAAAGTCTATCAAGCAACTCATCTACGCAATTGAAGTAAAATCAATTCAAGATTAGAGAAGGGAGTGGGGAATTGAACAGGAAAGCTGGCACGTGATATGTTACAAGATATGTTCTGACTGTTTTGAAGGCAATGTTATGTTACAAGACATGTCATGACTCTTTTCAAGGCAATGTATTATTACAAGACTTATCAAAACTTATTTCAAGGCAATATTGTATTACAAGACCTGTCGCGACTGCTATCAAGGCAATATTATGTTACAAGACGTATCATGACTTCATTCAAGGCAATATTATGTGAGACAATTTACAGCTGAATGATGTATTTATAGACAACTGCTATAAACTAGAGTCTTCTGGCGGTGTATATTGATTAATAGTCACTGGTATATTGTGTAAGGGTCTGGCTGCTTACGAAACGAAAATCATGTACAGAAAGATTTATGTCCTATTTATATTATCTGGAATGATTTGTCATAAAAAGAAGGTATTGGATATGTTCCAACGTATGCCTTCCTTTATATAAACGTCTTTCTGATTATAAAGAATGTAACAAGAAACTTGATCTTCAATTGAATAGCTAAATTAACCTGCTTTAGAATGTATTGGTACGTTAACATGTTGACATGCATTATGTTATGTATGTATGCATGTATGCATGTATGTATGTATGTATGTATGTATGTATGTATGTATGTATGTATGTATGTATGTATGTATGTATGTATGTATGTATGTATGTATGTATGTATGTATGTATGTATGTATGTATGTATGTATGTATGTATGTATGTATGTATGTATAATTAATGATTCATTATAGTGCACTCAACTCCATTCACAACCCTATCCCTCACTGCAAGCTATTATCTCTGAATTTTTCAAATTATATGAAATTATTATGTGTTACCTTCTCCCATTAAGATTGAAACTCTAGCACAGTTGTTTGCAACGCTTTATAACCCTGATGTAAACGGGAATGTCCGTGTAATCAATGGTAATTAAAACTCCGATAGATGTACATTCTCTCATGAAGTGTAGCACGGAACGAAAGATACATAGAAATAATCACCGAAACAAAAGTTACGAGTTTGGGGAAAAATCGCCGTAAAGTTCGTATGATATAAAATATGACCATACATAAAAATGTAATATAGTTTTAATGACTTCATCTAGAAAGCAGGTCAAGTATAAAACGTGTTTCATGGCAGTTTTCCAACTGCAAAATTGATCTTGCATGAACCCCATTTGAAAACTTTTCTGTGGCGTAAGGTACGTGGCTCTGGTCAGCCCGGAAACAAACTTTAGCTGTTGTACTTAATTTCTTTATGCACATCTCGCCTAATAATACTAATAATTTAGAAGAAGGAATTCATTTTAATCCAACTTATCTGAAAGAAAAATTAGTATAATTGTATACTTAATGTTTACATGTGTCATGTAACTTTTGCATGGCTGTTTTTGTGACTTTTCTTCCTTAGACTTTCTTTTCGTGACTTTTAGTTTTTACTGTGAGTTTCTTTTCTATACATGTTCTACTACCTAGCCTCGAGTATATATAATCAATTCGACAGGGAAAACACTAATTAATTTCTGAGGTTACACACGTTTTGCAGGACTTGCACAAAATTATTGGTGTTTTTGTAAAGAAATTTAAAAACATGACAAGTTAGATGACTTTTGTGCTCCAACAAATTCTGGACAGACATACGGATTAACTGGCAATCAGATGTACAAAATGACAGCAGAAAGACAATATGGACATACAAAGAGCACACATACACAGACACAGACACACACACGCATACGCACACACACACACACACATATATATATATATATATATATATATATATATATAGAGAGAGAGAGAGAGAGAGAGAGAGAGAGAGAGAGAGAGAGAGAGAGAGAGAGAGAGAGAGAGAGAGAGAGAATTTTATGGTCGGTAGAAATGTTAATTAGAGCAGAATAATTACTTAGATCAACTGTAAATATATTGAAATATTTTAATTACCTATTGTTGGATTGTCATTTCACTGAGTTTTATATTCCACGCTAATTTCCATACGCCAGTTTGTGAATACTTAAGTGTTCCATATACAAGAAGCTAACTGTTTTGGTGGTGCTCTACTTTCTTCATTAAAATACCTCTCATGTTTAAATGATAAGCATGTCTTATATTGATATACTTAAAGAAAATAAAAATAGAAACTAACAAATGAAATAGTCAACTTATAAATTTACAATGTGATTGCGAATAACAAGAAATAAAAATAGAACTACATTTTGAGGCTGACACAATCACTCAGAGAGAGAGAGAGAGAGAGAGAGAGAGAGAGAGAGAGAGAGAGAGAGAGAGAGAGAGAGAGAGAGAGAGAGAGAGAGAGAGAGAGAGAGAGAGAGAGAGAGAGAGAGAGATCACTTGGTCACTACACAGTTCCCCGGAATATATCTTAACTCCATTCAATGGGAAAATATGTGTACTTATACATGATATAATATGTATAGTATGTATGCAGCACCAATGCATGCTGTATCAAAGATATTCCACTCGTTGTATAGAGTTTTCATTAAACTCGTTAAGCCTCGTTTCCTTTCAATCAAAGATGAACACATCTCGTGGTATATCACTGATACAACGTACCTACTATACATATATTCTCTCTCTCTCTCTCTCTCTCTCTCTCTCTCTCTCTCTCTCTCTCTCTCTCTCTCTCTCTCTCTCTCTCTCTCTCTCTCTCTCTCTCTCTCTCTCTCTCTCTCTCTCTCTCTCTCGTGTGCATGTATGCATGTATGTATGTATGTATGTATGTATGTATGTATGTATGTATGTATGTATGTATGTATGTATGTATGTATGTATGTATGTATGTATGTATGTATGTATGTATGTATGTATGTATGTATGTATGTATGTATGTATGTATGTATGTATGTATGCATGCATGTATGTATGTATGTATGTATGTATGTATGTATGTATGTATGTATGTAGCTATTTGTCTCAAAAAATATGTTTTGTACTTTATCAGCCTGCTGCTCATATGAAGAGAATAAGAGAGATGGAGATTGATTTGAGGAGGTACCAAAAACTGCATCAAGACGGAATAAATAAAATACAGGTGCTAGAGAAGGAACTTACAAAGCACAAAAAAGTAAGTCGTTATTTCTCACTATTTGCCAAGTTATTATCGACTTCAATTCCATCCAAGATGGCAATTGTTGGCAATTGTCTGTTTTCATTTACTGATAATTGATGGATAATTTGTTTTCAGTAAAACGATACATGGGACTACTGTAAGTGTATCCATCTTAGAATATATGCGCAAATGCTATTCAGACAGTCTATACATCATATCCATGTTAGAATATGTTTTTACTGCTATTCAGAAAGTCTATACATTGTGTAAATGTTGGAATACCTGTACAAATTCAAAACCATTCTGGAGTGCATCATTGTTTTAAATCACGAAATTCAAGACCATTGGAATTCATTCGGAACATTTCGACTTGTAAGAGGACATTTAGGATTATTTCGAATTTGATTCATAATATTGTAAGTGTCTTTTAAAGTTTATTTTTGTATTGTAAGGAAATAAATTGTTTGCTGATCTTGCTTAAAAGTTTGGTTTCGTATTATTTCTGTTGAAACATGTAAGACCTGAATTAGTAACAGTATATTGTACTTATTTAGCCTTGTGCTTCAATATATATATATATATATATATATATATATATATATATATATATATATATATATATATATATATATATATATATATATATATATATAAAGTATTAATTCAAAATGTATCACAGTATACCTTATTTAACATTACATCAATATCCTTCAGTCTCGGAAGAAAATGGAAATACGATTTGAAGTAGGCAGCCAGTTAGCTGACGAGCAGTGTCAGTCGTGGCTGAAGAGGAATGCCAATCGCTGTTACATGTGTCGCACTTGAAGTTGTGTCTTTCTTTTGTTTCAACATCTTGTTTCAAATTGTTCTTTACGCCAGTTCTTTTCTGCTCTGTCAGTTTCACCTGTTGTCTGCTGCATCTAAGCTTTTGGATGCGTTTATGCCTCCAGTTACCCTGCCCTGTGCAAGTACTCAACCGCTATCCGCATTGTTGTCCAAAGTCTTAAAGTAACTTTGTACATATCTATGAGGTGTTGGCAACTTATTGGCCTGTTTCCAGAGACTTTCTTGCCGAAGATGATGTCCATATGTATGGATCCATCATCCAATCAGTCTATATATGTCCAATTCCTTACAGGCGATGCTGTCTTAGAAGTGTGACCATGCTGGATTTGTGCACGCTCTATAACCCCTTCTTGGAAAATCTATCCTTCCAGATTCGATGGAGTCAATATATATATATATATATATATATATATATATATAACATCTGTTTAGCTTCTTATATTGGCGCAAATATGATGGCCATGACTCGCTACAATAGAAGGTCTTGCTGATAACTATGGTGTGGTATACTTGTAGTTTGGTGTGTTTAGTCAGCTTCTTCTTGCTTCAGATCCTCTTGTTCAGACTAGACATTACTGAAAAAGCATTTCAAAAGCGGAACTGAGCTCTTCGTCAAGAAAGAGATTGCCAGTGATAGTAGACACAAGGCATGCGCAATTACTGATAACCTTAAGTACTTAGTTTTTATGTTGAATGAGAGTGGATATTGGTTAGGAGACGTGTGAAGTTGTGGAGTTTTAAACTTGTATGCAGGGAGGTTCCTTCGTTTGATGAGCCAAACACATGTTAAAGCAGAAGAGCGATGACTATCCCTAACAGGGTAGGGCAAGAACATATCTCTGCTTAACCCTAGCACGTATAATAGAATCAATTGAGGATGAGACATCAAACAGAACTGTGATATATATATCTTTTCATATAAGGACTGGACGATTGTCAAGAGCTTGTTATGGGGGAAATCCTTCCTTTTTCTCTAGCTGCTCGAATAGCCTCCTTCGCTAGCAATGTATAAAACATTTGTGAGATCTAGGAAGGCTACGTAGAATGGTATTCTCTGCATCTTCACTTCCCTTGCAGTAGTCTAAGTGAGCAAATCATGGTGGAACTTTCTGCTCTGAAGTTGCACTATGACTAAGAGTAGATTTAATTCGCAAGTTTCAGCTTAGGACATTTCGAGCAAACACCTTTCCTATGTCCCTCAGCATGGAGTTACCACAATAGTTATTGCCATCGCTCTTGTTACCTATGGTTTTATACAGACTGATGATGTTAGCCTGGCTCGTGTCTTGTGGTACTTCACTTCCATTCCAGCACAGTTGGGGTGTTAAAGTAGGATATATTCTTTTCTTATTTGAGGGTTTCTGGTGCTATGCCATCTTCTCGGGAGACTTTCTGTTTCTTATGTTACCTTTGGCCTTATAGAGTTCATCAATGGTTGGTTCATCGCCACGTTCGACCAAGGTAATATATATATATATATATGTATGTATAAGATCTCATGTCGTATCATTGCAATGTTTTTCCGGGTGTACACCGCCAAGATTTTTCTACCCACCTTTCCGTTTGCTTGCTAGGAATATTTTACTATCATCAATATGTATAAATGACCCAAATTTTTCTAAAGTTGGATTTTTATATAGAAAGGAGGGTAAATATTGCCTTCGCATTTCTCAAATAGCGGACAAGCAGTAATAAAATGGAATAGTATATACTAATATTTCATCCAATTCGCAAACTAATAATGATTACGTTCATGTATATTACTTCCAATAGATATGTTCTTTTGCGACGCACTGCAAACATCTTTTTCTACCACTTGATGTAATGATTTGTGGTCTATATTACAAAGGAACATTTATAATTATTATTATTATTATTATTATTATTATTATTATTATTATTATTATTATTATTATTATTATTATTATTATTAGTAGTAGTAGTAGTAGTAGTAGTAGTAGTAGTAGTAGTAGTAGTAGTATTGTTATTATTATTATTATTATTATTATTATTATTATTATTATTATTATTATTATTATTATTATTATTATTATTATTATTATTATTGTTGTTGTTGTTGTTGTTGTTGTTGTGGTGGTGGTTATTATTATTATTTGATATACTCTTACAAAAGTAACAAAGATAAGAGTGAAGATTTATAAAATTGAACAACATATTTTTCCATAGAAAAGAAGGTAAAATATGTAAGAGGACGTACCAATCCAAAAATTAATTCAATAATTAATAGTAAGTCCTATGACTAAAAAGTTCTAACTGAACCAAAGCTCGAATCCCTACGAAGATCCAAGATGGATGGCATGGCGATGACTTCTTATATAACCTGCTTTGTGTTGTCCGGTGAATAAAGTTATCATCATAATAACACGTAAGAAAAAAAAGTTAAAATTAACAAACATATAATTAAATTATATATATATATATATATATATATATATATATATATATATATATATATATATATATATATATATATATATATATATATATATATATATATATATATATACCACGATTAAAGGTTGCAAACTAATTAACGCCAATTAACAAAGATGCGGACCCAATTGACCAAACGATTTCAACAGCCCAAAATCAAACAACGTCAATATACTCATCTTTCACTTAGCAAAACATAAAATGACATTGATTCATCTGACAGTATATAAAATCAATGGAATAATCAAATGCTTATAAATGATTAAGAAAAACGACTTGCCGATTTTACAGATCCTTTATGTGAAGGAAACGGCATCTGCCTTCAACATAGTAACCCGAAATCAAAGCGGAGGAAAGTACAAAAATGTTCGTAGGGCTTCATATAAAATACATCAAGTACTGTCTATATCTGTGCAAGGCAATTAGACGACATTGAGCAAATCTTAGGTCAGTCATTTAAACGCCACGGAGAGACATTGGTTGTCCCTCCCCCCACCCACCCACACATACCATGATGTTATTTTTGTTTCCATAATCACAGACGTTCGAATGCTACGGCTGCCACAAACTATGTCATGTTTACGTGTGGTAAGACTACCACTCCTTTTAAAATTATCACATTTTTTCTATATTCAAGAAACTGATTTTTAGTCTATGTACAACTATTTCATAATCATAAAAAATGCAAGAAAGTTGCAGAAAAAACTTGTGGCAGTGAAAACATCACTTGTATAGCAATTTGCTGTTATGCTGGTTGTAGGATTTCATTTTACTAGATTCTTTCTCACTAGTGATGATTCAATAATATAAGATTTAGTAATTAATTCACAGGCTCGATGGAAGTAAATCTCCTGTTGTCGTATAATTTTGATTAAGAAGTCCAATATGCAAAGTAAGTTTGGTACAAAAAATTATTTGTTCTTGAGCACGTGAAAGTTTTCATGTTACCTTAAAGTGCGTGCTTGGAACCATTATGAACAAGCCAGAGTTTGAAAAAATACATGTTTTTCTTTCACATTTTGATAGGTTCTTGAAGAATTTAGTCTCGTCTGCTCAGCTTTCAGTCACGAACAAGGAAATCAGAATTTGAATGGTCCTGTTGCCGCGAAACCTGATCTGAGACAGACAATAGTAGAACCAATGTCAGGGATAGTAGTAGAGTCGGCTGATGCTGTGGTGGCATCAAGTGACCACATCTACATCATTGTTAAGTACAAGACTTTTGAAAAACATCACGTCCTGTGGGCATACAACATTCGGGGTCAAATGATCCCAATTCAAGGTATACATCATTGACAAGGTTTTATTTATAATTTTGATATATGCCAAATTTACAATAATCTTATAAAATCTGGAGATATCATAGGAAACTAATTATACTGAATCGACTAACACATGCATGCACGTTCTGAAATCCTGGATTACACTCGCTTCCCTAAGTCACTGTGGAAACCACGGACACTCAGTAATATCAGTATCCAGAGGAAACTCATGACACCGACCGCTCCGGTGATCTAGTGGTTAAAGCGTCCGCCTCAGATGCGCGAGGTCGCGTGTTCGATCCCCCGCTGAGTCATACCAAAAACTTATAAAAATGGTACTAACAGCGGTCTCGCTAGGCACTCATCATTAAGAGGTTAGTGTTAAGACTAGTTGGCCTGTTGTCATAATAATATGACTGTGTGGGACATTATGCTACATGTCTGTGGCATGATTCTCCGATGCTAGACATAACTATAAACTGCCACAATGCATACATCGTAGCGATGTGACAGAAATATTCTTGAAGTTACGTTAAAAATCCAAATAACATACACATACATGACACCCTTTTCTGTTACTAATTCTTTGAAGACAAGCAATTCTTGCGGTACGAAATCTGCCCTTTCGATGATTCCGTGATTTCTTTTAACTAATTTTCACTCATAACTTACACTACCGTAAAGTAGAAAACCCAAACATTACCTCCATGTAGAAATTATGTATCTAACAGGTTTTAATGAAAACTTTTATTCGAAGTTTCTCTATTGCATCATTGTTTATTTTAACCGTTGATTGGAAGACAACACATCGATCTACTTCAGAATGGATCAGCCTTGAACGTTATTGCTCCAGTTATAACACTGTGCAAAGAACTCAAATCTACGGCGACTTAGGAGTTAAATCAGCTAGTAAAAATTAACTCAAATATAAAAAGTAAACTATTTAAATAAAGAAGTGTGTGTGTGTGTGTGTGTGTGTACATATACTAGATACATTAAAAAATGGCATTTAAAGTATTCGATGGTGTTCATATAAAGCAGACTTATACGTTTTCCGGCTTAGTGACAAAGTTACTAACAAAGTTTAGAAACGAAGTTGCTTAATATTCAAATCAGTAATGAAACCACAAGAGAATATGGGTGATATTGTCAATATACCATGTACACTTGTAATGCATTTTCTCACACATGCGCTCCCAACGAAACTCGAATTGAAAAAGCTGCTTATCTAAGGAGTCAGAAAACGCCAAAGATACTTTAATGAACGTTTTATTCAGTAGATCCTCCATCTATTTCTATAAAACAACTGGCCTATTCTGTACGACATCGAACACACGGATCGTCTACAAGTTTGCAACTAACTAAACTGTGAATCTAGGTACTTCAGTTGAAAGAGTAAAGATTAGAAATAGAAAATATAGGTTGAATAAAACAACAGATAAGAAAGAAGAGTAATACGTCAAGAACCGGAGAAATTGTAAATCTAATTTGGCCACATATCTGTTCTCTGTACCACTGTCCCCTCTCATGCAAAACGGACAACCTACGCAGAAATGTGGAGAGAGAGAGAGAGAGAGAGAGAGAGAGAGAGAGAGAGAGAGAGAGAGAGAGAGAGAGAGAGAGAGAGAGAGAGAGAGAGAGAGAGAGAGAGAGAGAGAGAGAATTTGGGCAGGATTTGAAAGTTTAAAATTGAAATTACACAAAGTAACCTACAAGAACACGCATGGCCGTAATGGTATATGTGCAATTTCCTTTCGATTTAAGCTGCAGTGTTTAAATTATCAATGAGTCAAAAATGCAAACCATGTGGACATACGGTAAATTTCTCGGTTACGTTGTAAACATACTGTGATGTATTTAGTATTTTTGTTTCTTAAACATACTATAAGATTTTAAAAATCGATTATTGTTAATTAAATATGAAAATGTCCAAAGCCACCTCTCTCTCTCTCTCTCTCTCTCTCTCTCTCTCTCTCTCTCTCTCTCTCTCTCTCTCTCTCTCTCTCTCTCTCTCTCTCTCTCTCTCTGGACCATCACAACACGATAGGGGCTAAAATCTATGAAATGACGAGCGCAGAAGATTTTCGTTTGTGTCATACCACGATGTCTCTGGAGTTATGAATGATGGTAAAGGTCAAGTCAAACAGAGCACAGAGAGAGAGAGAGAGAGAGAGAGAGAGAGAGAGAGAGAGAGAGAGAGAGAGAGAGAGAGAGAGAGAGAGAGAGAGAGAGAGAGAGAGAGAGGGTATGGGGGTTTAAAGTCAAACCCAAGAGAGGGTTAGATTGAATATTATTTTCATATATCTCCATCCCCTAAATATGCGCCGCTTTTGATATTCTCAACATTTAATTCGTATTTTAGTTACATTTTTATACTTGCTAGCGAAATATATGTATTTAGTTATTCTGCCCGTCAAATACTTAAATGGATTATTTTCAAATTCTTTTGGCACGTAAAACGTTTGTTTTCTCACTGTCCCTGTTAAATTGAATCCCAAATGAAAAATTGCAACTTTAAGATAACTTGTTTTGTTTGTAAATTTGTCTTGCTCCTTTTCAACGCCACACTTGTACAACTTTACCAATTTAATTTTTGTAGATATAAACTCTTATGCAGCGTTATTGTAGGATATGGCTATTGCTAACTCAGTGTACTAGTATTGGAATTTGTCAATGAAATATTTATGTACATGGGGTTTAGTACTATTTTAAATTTACAGTGGTTAAGTACTCAAAAATGTTTGCATTGATCATTGATTCCCTTCCATGATTGTTCTTAATCTTATTCTATTGTAGACGGGGATCACCTTGGAACAGTTCATGTAGTAGAAAATAATAACCCAGAAAAGACGGCCCTGAAAATTAATAAGACGGCTCTGCATGACGTGGAACTTCTCTACTTAAAGGTGCTGTCGGAGGTTTCAGAAGTTACACTTGTTTTCCGGATGTCTGCCATCAATGGAGGAGGTAGTCAGAACGTCCCTGAGGTGCAAATTATACACACATCGCCTAGTGATATCATAGCTAATAGAAGTCAAGACCTGACCCTAAAAGTCAAGGTGAAATCCACTGATCCGACAGTGACTGGACTCTTGAACTATATATCAATTGATAACAGTATGAATCCGTCACTATTACTGGATCTTCAGGGAAACGACCCTCGTCTAAATGGAACTATGACAGATGTACCTGGCGGCAAGGAATGGACAGCCAATGTGGATTCGTCTCTCGTGGCACTTGGTGGAATGCTTTCCTTCAGAATAATGGTTCTTCAGCAGGAAGGTATTATTTCCCAGATGTACATAGGGAAAACATTTAATATATATCCCGAAAGCAGAGAAGCCAGCAAATCACCGTTTCCCGATAACAGCGTGGCCCTTCTATCCATCTATGGACCTTCAGGAAGCACCCTGATTGTCAAACCCCCAGTTGGAGCTCTATGGTGTTATGCGTTTGGAAGTCCATCCCCTATGACCAAAATCAGCAGGATCAACTTTGACGGGTCTCGAACTCTTATGAATGGCACTATTTATTCCTCTGGCAAGTACGATTCTGCCACTGCCATTACATTCCAAAATGTCAAGAAAGACATAGAGGGTATGTACGTATGCGAAGCAGCCGCCAGAAAGAGCAGACGAGAGGAATTTATTCAAATCAGGACAAATATATAGGTTTAAGTGACTGATGTATATTTTAAAAAGAGGTAACACTATTACAGTCGTTATCATTACGAGTGGAAATCACACGGCAGTTCAAAATGGCAATGCAGCTTAGTAGATCTAGTCAGGTCATCCATGCCAATCCTAATGAAAATATAAACCAATATTTGCCTGTGCTTCACTATTTTTTCTAGTACTTCTTCAAATGTGTTTGTTATGCTGAATAATAATTTCTGACAGGATATAACAAAACGCCAAAGGGGATAGGATCATGACTCCTTTGTAAGACTTTTAAACGATGTTTTTATAAGGATGATTATATTTTGCATTCGTGTGCAGTGTTTTTATATTACTTGTATAATGGACAATTAACCTGGGCCTAAAAACTTACAGATGTGAATTTATTTCTTATATAAAGCACAAAGAATATGTTCAATATGTAACTAGAAGTTTGTATGTTTTTTGTGTGAATATGTACATTTTTGCGTGTTTCTTTGTAATACCATTTACACGAAATCAATAAAATATTTAAGTACTTGTTTATTTGTAGTAGGTATATGTCTGATATACAAATCATTAAATAAATTAATTGTATTGCCTATTGTTAGGATTATAATGTGATTCGAAAACAAACAAGTTTTGTTAAATTCTACAAATAATTTAATTCTTTAGCATACAAAGTGAAAATTTAAAACGAACTTACAATATGGTGAATTAAATCCCAAATAGCCCAAAACGTTTATCAAGAGTTCAAATGTATAAAATTAAATTTAAATTCCAATGGTATCTCAAATAAATTCCAATATTGAATGTATTGATATTCATGTAGTCTCGAATGTAATAATGTGCCAGATACCTTGATTGTGGCGACTTTCTATGATTAACTTGATGTATCACAATACTGTGGTCCAAAACCCGTTCATGTCCAAAGTCATAAAATATTCTTTATGAACCCTTTTGTATTTCCAGTGAACTATAATTTGAATAACTAAATAAACCAAACTAAAAAACTGAATACATCAATAAGATTATGATGGATAATCAAGATATTTTAATCCTCAGTGAACTTCATTTTCGACAAGGTCAAGAACTAGATACATACACTACACACACACACACATATATATATATATATATATATATATATATATATATATATATATATATATATGTATATATATATATATGTATGTATATGTATGTTTTTATGTATATATATATATATATATATATATATATATATATATATATATATATATATATATATATATATATATATATATATATATATATATAATGAAATCATCAAGAAAATCCAGCAAATAATTCAACTTTAGTATCTCAAACACCTTTACTTATAAAAAGAACGATTTATATGAATAATTTCTCTTTTAAACTATTATTCAAATACTCACGTGATTAAAAATTACATCAGATGATGTTTTGTGAACGACATAAAATCTCTATTAATCAATACATTACTTCTATACACGTGAAAGAGCATCAGTAGTATATTGGGACGATATAGCGTCAGTGGGAAAATATATTACAACCACCCCACCGGGGCGATATGGCGTCAAGATTTATAGCGTCAAATGCCACACTCTTTCGACGATAAAGCGTCAGTGGGGAAATAGCATTGCAGCCCCCCTGGGATGATATGGCGTCAAGAATTACAGCCTCAAATGTCACACCCTGTTTCTAGGCAGGAGAGAATAAAACCTCTTTGAGACATATGATGTGGCCCTGAAAAGGGTTTTTGGATACTTAAGCAAGAAAGAGTAAATCTTTTCAAAATATATGAATAGCATTGAAAAAGGCCGTTTAGCCTTCTTCTATTTTTTTCTCCTTCCTTCTTCTCTACCAGCTTCTCATCTTCTACGACACATTTTTCTTCTTCTTTTTCTCATTCTTCAATCGATTTTTAGCTACTACTTGTGTAAAATTCCTTTTGGAAAGCCCACTATCCATTCATAACCTCAATCTGTTTGACGTTCCTTTTTAGAAACCCTAGTACCTAGTTATATCTACAACTTTAATGACGTCACTATACTCAACACTAGGGGAATAATGGCAACAGTGTTGCAAGCGGCTGACCTCAATATCTGCTACTATAGGCAGGTAGGTAGGTGAAATGAATTTGATAGGGATAAAGGGGTTTTATAGGGACAAACAATGACCAATACACGTACGAGAAATCGTACGAGAATAAAATAACCCGTTATATACTATCCACATAAGCACGTGCGCACAGCGACACACACATACAAACACATAAATATACGCGCAAGCATAATAACAAACACTGTACTGTAAAAACAAACGTACGCGAAAGCATAAAACACGCACTACTGTTCACACAGACCGGAAAAGAAGATACAACACACCATATCTACTTTCCACACAGAAGGGGAGAAATAAAAAAAAAACATCTTTTTTTTTCCCACACGGCATGGGTGGAAAATAAAAACTCCAATATCTGCTATCCATACAAATGAATGCGAACGCATACAATACACCATATCCCTACTATCCACAAAACCTAACGCCAGGGAATAAAACATAAAACATAAAATATATACTATCCATACAAAAGAATTAGAAGGCATACAACATACAATATATACTATCCATACCAATGTACACAAACGCATTTAAACACACACTCTGCCATCCACACAAACGCATTCGAAAGCATAAACTTTACCATATCAACATACACACAAGCGTAAGAGATAGTATTCAAACACACACTAATATCCACTCAATTTTGTCTTCATTAAAGGTAAAACGAACATCTTTTTCCAGTTATGGGAATATAAATCTCCTAATTATTTTGTCTGTCTGTGTTTATTGTGGAAATGTGATTGGAGCATAACTGCCCTTCAACATATTTAGCCAAATTATATAAACTGGATTTTATGCCATTTATATCCTACGGTATCTTTCAAGCAACACTTGACAGTGCTTGGCGCCTCCTAAGACATGAGATGCTTTGCACACAAAGCTGTCAAGCATTATGCATTCTATCTCAAAAAGTACTAAAACACGAGAAATTAATGTAGATCAGAATTGATAAATGCACATGTTATTTTTCAATCTGCATGAGTATTTGCAATGTATGGTTTCATTATGATGTGTAATGAAAGAAAGTGATAAAAATGGCTTTGCATTCAATACAAGTATATATATATATATACATATATATATCTTAGACATCTTAGATGTCAAATACACAAATGTTAACTTGCAATGACCATGAGTTCCAGATGATATGTGTAAAACTGGACTTTGGGGGCTTTTGGTATTAAACCTAGCAGCTGAAAAATGGAGGTGGAAGGACCAGTGGGACAGATGTGACCATGACAATTTCATTGCTTTTGAGATAGTGTCAACTATTAAAATCCAAGTCATTTGACAAAATGAAGAAATATTTTACAACCTCCATTATCATGAATTACCTTGTCCACTTGTAAACTGGACACCCTGTGTGTGGAAGGACATTTTGTACATAGGATGAGTGATGTACAATCTGACCCGAACCACATAAATGAATTTGATATGATCTGATGGTCATGAAGACATTAAAAACATCGGTGTCTTCAAAATGTTTTAGACTGACTAGTATTTGGATGAGGACAGATTTCTTCAACATTAATTTTGATTAATTTTCGGAAAAAGCTAAATTTTCAGATTTTCAACACAAGGGTTTTGTTTTGTTTCTTTTCTTGCATGTCTGTAATTGTGACCATTTCCAATAGTTGAGGTTATTGTTTAAGGAGAAGCAGTGCTGATTTATATTACCCAAACATTTTTGTTCCGATTTTATTATAAGGGCTCATAATGCATGATATTGATATTTGTTTTGCTTCTATTAATTATGTGTATTCAGGTATATTTTTCTTTCAGGTTTATGCCTCCCCCTTTCTATCAATTGTTTGAATGTAAATATTTTAAATGCGTTGGTTTTTTTTATTTGAAAAGAGAAAAAAAGTAGCTGAGTGGAAGCTTTTTTTCTGTAACTAATTCCATGCTGGTATAAAATATGACTAGCTACAAATTTTTTGATGTTGAATATGTACTGTTCATCAGTTAAATGTGTGAGTATGAGAGCATGTCCATGAACACTCTTTGGGTGAATATTTAATTTTATCAAAGTTAGAAAGACAATAAATGTCTATGTTCCTCTGCTTACTATAAGTATCCCTTAAATCTTTCAGCAGAGACTCCATCAGACATGTTGTATTACTTGCAGGCACTAAATGGTTTATGTAGACTATACTTTACAGCCATCAAATATATTCATTAAAACTAACAAACCACATAGATACTGGGATACAACCTACTGCTAATGATGTCCAGAACTAGACTTATAAAATATCTGCACATCAAGAATGGGAGCATTTTCTTTTTCAAATAATGAAGAAGGTTATATAAAATTTCGATAATGTAGTTGTACACATAATTTATTATATTTGACGTTTTCTTCCTTTAATCCATTGATATTAACATTAAAAAAATCTACATAAATTATACTTAAAGATGTTGCTTAACTATAGTCCGATGCTACATTCCCGTTTGTTTGTAGCCCCCTACCGATTTCAAAAACTAAAAAGTTTAATGTGATCAATTGAATCATATATTTATAATTTCTAATACTGGCGTCCTCTTGCACCTTTCATGGTCAACGGACTTTCCATACTAACACAGTGCCATATTCCTTACACTATGGGGTAGTATATTTCCACCCGACAACATAATGACATAATTCATCGTATTCGTAACTGCCGTATAATACCGTAAATTACAATAGCATTGAGTTTGGAATAATATTCCTTTGCACACATGAACAGATTAATGAAACCGCTTGTTAAATCCATGTGAAAAGCAAATTTCGAGTTGTCATTCTTTTCCATTGCTTGATTCGACACTGTAAATATCAGAAGCAGATGACATATGTATATACATCTTTAGTCGCGCATTCACCCCCCCCCTTGCTGAAAATGAACTGGTCCAGGAAATGGAAATGGGTCTCAAGCATGTCAGTCTATTACACTGAAAACTTCCGTTAAGCATGAAATGCACAGGCGACGACGGTGTTATGGCAATTCTACTCAGTCAGATTAGAAAATATAAATCAATGAATGAATTGACTAAGTTCTTTGCACTTGTTATCAAAATAAATGTTTCCCTTACTGAAATCGGTAGGGGGTAAAAACAAAAATGGGGATGTAACATCAGACTATAGAGTGCATGTTATCAGTATATTTTGTTTGGAAATAAAATACCTGTAAAATTAAAGCATTTTTTTTTTTGTTGTTGCATGAATTCTACATAGTTTTGTGAATAAATAGGGTGATGTAATTTTTGCAGAGTAAGTGGTAATTCTATGATTTTCTTTCATGACACCATCCATCCTGCCAGTCCAATGAAATTGCAAAAGTTTTAACTGAGGGAAATCTTAAAATCTGTATACTGCAAAGTTAAAATATTTTCTATTAGTTTGCTTTTGGTTACATCAGTAGGAAATGCAAACTGCTCTAAAATTAAATGCCATCAATAGTTTGTCAAGCAATGTATATAAATATTGACAGAGCTTACTCAAATTTCAGCTGGGGTAACAGATATGAAATGAAATCCCCAAAGTAAGTCCATTTATGAATACCAATTTTGTTGGGCTCGGTAGAGTTATAGCGCTGTAAGTCAGATTTCTTTTTCCAAATCAATTAACTTTGTTTTATACTTTTTGAACAAGTTTTAGTAGTGCTCCACATCCTTGTAAACAAGGTCTTCGAATTTAGTCTTATTACAGTGTAACATGACAAAAAGGATCTATGATGCATGCTTAAAAGGATTTTTGGACCTTGTCCTCCATCATGTTTTTCTGTCATTATCATACCAAAACCAACTTAGAACCAGAATGCCAGTGTCCACACATTGATGACATGAAAAATGCAATGCTGAAAATCTTAAATGGAAACCATAACTAAATGCTTATTTTGTGGAATCACTGCCCAAAACGTGACTGCTATTGCTTCTTACTCAAGTGTACTCTTAAAACATTTAAATTTGCAACTGGAAATCTGCAGTGTATCTAAAAGTAATAATGAAATGTATTGAAGATAAAATTTATTTTGAAAGCAACTACACTCATTTAAAAAATAATAATGCATCTCACTCACAAAGAAATATGCAAGTATATTATAAACTCTACTTGCTACCTAGCATAACCAACAAAGGGAGAGAACTATAAACAAATACTTAGAGATATTTTAAACTCTAAAAGAACATTTCACTTCAATTTCTGTTAAGATTAAGCTCACAAACTATAGCTATCAAAGCTACATAAAATTTTGAAGATTGATTTAGAGATTTAGCTTTATTTTTGTTGTATTTTGAGAAAAGATGTTTTTTAAATCATGAAAATATCTACAATATTTTCTTCTTCATAATAAACCAAAGGCATGAAATAAGTGTTGTTTTATTTGTCTGTCTTCTCCATAAAGAGTAAATATTCACCCTGAAATACTGTTCAAACACAAAAAAGAACGTGGAGGATATCTTCTTTTCCTAAGTTAAAACCAAAAATATTTAAATGAGTGGTACAAATATATGATATATTAACAAGTGGCAAACACAAAAGTGACAATATATTGTTTTCTTTTTTAATTACAAGACTAAATGTATCCATTATTCACGCAGAAATTATAATTAAATTCTATACTTGTACCTGAATCCCAATATTCCTGAATCAAAGCATAAAAGTCGACCTCTCTTTAAAAAAACTCATAAGGCATCATGGGAAATCTTGTTATTTCCATATATGAAAATATAAAGATATATTTTACACATGTGAAAATTTATGAATTAAAAATTAGGACAATTATTTTTCTATAGTTTTCTATATTTTACACTTAGGTATATAATAAAACCATATATTCTAATTCCAATTCTAATCAAAGTTAAATTAAAAAAAATGGCTTCAAGAGTAGAGATACGCATGCTCAGAAAATGAGACAGAAGACAATCTCATTATAATGTATGGATCTCATTCATTATCACACTTGTCCAAGACCTTTAGTATAAGCATATATTCCAAGTCTGATTAACACCTGATCAAAAGAAAAGTTTCCAGAGTGGCAACAAGCACTGTCAATAAATCACTCACCTCAACTATATGCATAGATCTCACTCATATTTGAATGTTTTGATATACCAATGATATAAATCGATATTCCAAGTTTGATCAAAATGGAATTAAAAACATGGTCTCCAGAGTGATACGAGAAAAAGTTGTCAAGAGAACAACAAATGATAAACACAGGGCCATACCATAAGTTCACTTGGACAAACTGTCAGGTAAGGTAATAATCAAAGAACCACTATTTCAAGTTTAATGTTTTTATTAATACTTAATTACTGAAGCTATCCTTATAGCCCTACTTTGTATAATTGGATTGTCTTTTGACAACTCTGCATTTCATTTCTTGATCTAACAGATTTTATTAAATGGATTAGGTTTTGAACAAGATGAAATTTTTAAACATAAAACTTAACATATCTCAGCTCCACCTAACTATTACAAGATAGTTTTTGGACTGTTGGGAAAAGATTAAATGGGATGAAAAATCTAAATATTAGCAGATATATAGACACATAATTTTCCAGACACAGTCTATGTTCTTTTAATATGATGGTCAATATAAATAAGAGAATGTACAGTAATCTTAAGTCTGACTGGTTAATGTATGAAATGTGACAGCATACATAAATTTGACTGGTCAATATATATATGAGATGGGATAGTATAATTACATTTGACTGGTCAATACAAATATGAGATAGGACAGCATACTTAAGTGTAACATTATATCATGTGTTTACCACTTCTGTCAACAGAGGGCAGTGTAATAATCATGATTAGTCAAGCATGTTCACCTAATGTGTTGCATGCCAATGTCCTCTGAACTACTAAGTAGTAACAATATTTTCAAGGTCCATTATTCTGCATAATGCAAACATGTTTTTGTCCCAAAAGTAGTTCATTTTAACTCAACAATGAAACTTTGTTTCAAAACAGACAATGGCAGACTTAATGCTTACTAATATAAGCATGTGTCTATGTGGAAATAACACAAAAAACAAGGAAAAGGAGCACATGTTTTTTAGAATCATCTCTTTCTCTGGTAACACCATCTGTATTGTGCTGCTGTTATTTTTGTCTCACCCTGGACTTTTATCTTCCTTGCTTTTTTATCCTGTATATATAAAGCAAATTAAAGAATTTGTATCAGGATATTTAATTCAGATATGACAAAGTAATTACACAATGTTTATGACATGATTTAAATACACTACAGATCATTTTAATACACTACTGATCAGGTAGCCATTTTAATACACACAGATACTGTTAGCCATTGTAATATACTACACATTATGACTGACATTATAATACACTACAGATCATGTAAGCCAATGTAATACACTACATATCATGATTGACATTATAATACACCACAGATCACATCTCACATTTAACACACTACAGATCATGATTACAATTTTAGTACACTACAGATGATTCCCACTACAATACTGATG